>JAFBJU010001667.1:209688-237863 GCA_016785305.1 Colistium nudipinnis
ATGTGCAACCCCGTGTGCGTGCGTGCGTGTGCATACATGTGCGCGTACACGTATACTCGCCATATCGGCATCATGGTGCGTCCCACTCCACTTAAAAGGACAACTTTCCGACACGCTTCTGACACAACAAGGGAACTCCTCTTACCTTGACCAAGCAGGACTCCGAACATAGAGCAGAGCAGCACAGCACGCGGACCCATTGAATGAGTGGAGGGCTTCGACGCAACGCTGAGTCAAAGTGGGTGTCCGAGCGCGTTTGTGCTGGTGTGAGTGCGTAAAGAGCAGCGCTGCGTTGGAGAGAGAGAGAGAGAGAGAGAGAGAGAGAACCAGAGAGTCCCAGAGGTGGAAGTGATGGAGTTGTGTGAGTCGCAGTTTGCAGCGTGACTGCAGGAATGAGCGTGTAATTATGGCACAGTTGAGGGGCGGGCTGGGGCCACAGACACGCACAAGCACACGCACGCACGCGCTCGCTCGCTCGCTCGCACGCGCGCACCGACTTTCTACGAGTCAAACCTGCTTTTCTTTTCCTCTACACTTCAACGTGTGTTGTTGTTGTCAATGCATTTACCGGGATTACGTGAATTTACACTGGTTTATAGCAATTATCTGCCAGGAATGTGTCCACAAAAAGGTCTTATTTGGATTTATTTTTATTTTTATATATATATATATATTTAATAGTGATTGGAAAGGCCAGCAAGGGCTAAATTCAATGTCAGTAATTGCCCCGAGTACAAATTGCCAGGTATCTCCAGGCTGCTGTGAGGCAAAGTATTCATCTACCCACTCCCGAAGGTTTTTTTTTTTTCTCTCTATAGGCGACTAATGATAGGACTGATTGCTCCACATCTGGAGCTGGTTTTCAGGTATTTTAGAAATCTGTTTATGGCTATGGTCAGACCGTAAGCCTTAAAAACATCTCAAAAGAAAATACTTTCACAACAGTGTCAGCAAATAACTACAGTTACTCGCTGCTACGTTTGGCTTCGCTGCACCATATGGGCGATCGATTAAGTTTCGAAGCTGCCTCTGTGTTGTTGCATTGTCGTTTGTGCTTACATCCTCCTTGGTATCTGCGCAACAGTTTGACTCAAACCTCTAGGTCTTCCAGCGGGCTCGAATTACTACTCCTTATCGACTAAACTTGACAGCAATTAAAGCTCTGTGTCGGTGTTGCAGATGTGGGTTCACCGTCAGCCAAAGTGATAATAAACTGTAAAAAAAAAGAAAAAAAGAGAGCCGGGTATAAACAAGCCGCACACGCACACACTCACACATCTACCAGACTTGGCTGGAGGCAGAGGAGTAATTGCTGGACTGTATTATACACATTTTGTACCAACTAAGGCCCTCTGCGAATTCAATCAGTCTACTGACTCTGGGCACGGTGACAGCGAGAGGTTAAATGATTTTCTAATCAGACCCATATGTCTCCACCACCGGTCTAGCCAGTCTAGAGACATCACCAACGACTTGATATTGGGACACCACAGGCATACAGGGAAGCCCACAAGTCTATGGCAGCTATAAAGGGGTAACTGCGCAGTAGAAGCCGAGGGGGTGATGAATCGATCCTCATACTCTGTGCCCCTCGGTTTGCCACAGCACTGGCACGAAGATGAATAAACGACAAGCTCAGTGTTTTTTTTGCAAGATTTTGGCCATAACCGAAAATATATATATATATGCTATAAAAAGTGAATTATACATTATAGGAACGGTATTTGTGAGACGTCCAGACGGCCACTTGTCTTCATGCACGGTATGATGTTTTTCCTCTTGCAGAACTGCTGAAGGGTGCAAGGGGTTGGTGGGTTTAAGTTTGAATGGTGTGTTATTTATCTTCCTTATTTTCTCGTAGGTCTTCTTGGAAAACATACCACCGTGGTGAAAAAATGAGCTCGCCGAGAGCCCACTTGGGTAATGAATCACCATTACTAATATGTCGGCTTTTATTTTTGTCTGTCACTCTGCTGCTATAAAGCAAAGCAGAAAAGAGATGTGATATTACATTGCCACTCGAGGATAATAGCCGTGACGAGAAAAACTGCAGTCATGGCATTTATTGAAATGTATTACATTACTTGAGCCCATTTTCTCGAAATCATTGTTAATACCATTACAAAGCGAAGTAAAAAAAAAAACTGCAGAAGTTAAGTGCCGACTGTTACTTCAGCAGCATAGATAAGGTCCCGGCTGTATCAGTGGAGGATGTGGCAACCCCCTCTGTAATGTAATAACAGTTATACCAAACGACCGCAGACCAGTCGTTAATCTTATCTTCGCTTGATTGTAATGTAGATACAGGCCCCTGAAAGCCATATAAGGCATGAGGAAGGCCCGACGTGAAGATCTGGCCATTGCCAGGCCACAAACCAGGTCTGGTTAGAGCACAAGGAACATCGGAGGGCAACCTTTAATTCCCAGACACTGCCGTGCCTCGCTCCTCCTCTCTACCTCCAATTCTACGCTTGGGCTTCAACGAGAAACAGCAGCATGAGCTGACCTCGGTGCTCCCAGGTGGAGGAAATTGGACTGGCCAAGGTCGCAGTCAAACAGTGTTAATCTCGTGGTTGGGGGCAGCGGAGCACTTCCTTTGAAGCTCAGCAACACTTGCCTTTCCACATCTGTGTCAATCAGCGGAGAGCCACTAACACAGCCAGGCAGGCCTCGAGACCCAAAGGTCTTGTCCACTGTTAATAAACACCAACTGTAGAAGCGTTTCGTGGCAAGTAGCCGTGTGCAATAGAGTGGAAGTTGTACCAAGGTTAATAGAACTTCCTGTTCGCAAATGGGACATTAATAGACGTCACTAATATGTGGATAAGTTGACGGCTGTAAATGGCGTCACCTTATCCACAAAACTGTATAAGTAACGTTGCATATGCAATGTGGGAAGTTCTTGGCCATAAAAGCTTCAAACTCTGAAACAAATCTGAAAAAAAAGTTTTTTCATTTAAGTGTCTAAATAATAAATGAAACGACACGCCGCTTTTACCTTTACAACATGAATTCTGCAAATAAAAGAACATTGAATCAGACCGAGATATATTATATAGTGTGTGTGTCAATGTCACGTCTTATAAACATGCTGGGGTTTTTATCAGGCTGTTGTCATTTCTTCTATGTTTTCACTATACTTGCCAAGGGGGGGTGGAGGTGGTGGTTGTGGTGGCAACACATTTTATTCGACAATAAATAGACCACAAACTTCCAAGGCTCATTGTCACTGTTACATTTACAGGTGAAGCTCAAACAGACAAATAGACCTGATTAATGCTCAGTGCAATATGAAATTATAGGGTAAAATAATAAATAACAATCAAAACAACACTGGTGACAGTAATAGCTGGTCGGTTTTACCCTGTAAGTGCCAAAGTGGGCTGCACATATTGTATGTATTTCCAGGTATTAATCCCCTTCTGATTAATTTCGCTTTTCAGTGTTAATCCAGGTTCAGTGTTAATCCATAAGAACTGCCCGGTTTCTTTGTTACTTTTTTGTAATAACATTTTTCATTTTGAATGAACTGAATCCTTGTCATTAATCTTTAAAAACGCAGTTTCATACCACCCCCCCCCCCCCCCCCCCCAGCTTCGCTCCNNNCCCCCCCCCCCCCCCCCCCCCCCCCCCATTGGCTGTCATTGGCAGTGTTCTCAAATACTTTATCTCAACCATTAAGAAAGATTGTGCTCTTGCACTGCTCCCTCCTCTCCTTGAGAGCAGCTCGGTTTGTCCTGGGAGTGCGACAATGTTCGCCGGCGCTTTGCGGGCCGGGAAGTGTTTCCGGGAGATGAGACTTGAGAGTCCGGGGGGGCGGCGGGTATCGTCTCCGGTTTAACGTCTGGAAAGGTTTGGTCGGAAAAGAGGATCCTCAACTGCTCCTCAAAGAGCTCCGCGAGCTTCCTGTCTGCCACGGTGACCTCCGTGGCAGCCTGACATGCAAATAGAAGAAATATTTGATCCCAGTTGTCAAGAAGTTGGATAATCCAAAAAACAGGCTTCGTGCAAACACTTTACCTCACCGAGGACGAGCCTGACGTCCGACACAAACTCTGCCGCGCTCCGGTAGCCCACGCTCTGCTCCGCCTCCAGTCGGGTTTTCACAGTTGAAAGACCCTTTATAGTCAGACTGTTGTTAGCGCCTACCTACAGTATTTAGACAGGCAGAGATAATAAAAGAATAACAGTTCACGGGCAGATGTTGAAGTAAAATGGAGATTAATAACTAATCGTATATTACATATCAGCTTTGTGCCGAACTGGTTATGTATGTGTCCTGAATTGTGTTATTTTAACGTTTATAATAAGCAGAGTTCATTGTGCGTCATTGTGTTACTTCCTCCTGTGAAATAATACCTCGAAGCACCATGATGGCGAAACAAATCTCTGCATATTGACACCATGCGCGTAAACCTGCTCTGCTTTTGATGGATATGCTTTTGTATGATTTCATAAATACAGAGTATTACGCGCCATCGACGATTACAATAACTCGACGTGCGACACTGATCCTGTCAAGTTCCCCTCTGCAGTCAGAGGTGCTTCCTGACTCACCGGGGGGGGTTGTTGTTGGAAGGCCGGACTCCTGTAACTGCAGAATAAGTGCAGCAACAGCCTCTCGCACTTCTGCGGTGGAAGAAGAACAAAACACCGGACGATTGCTGCAGATTTGCTTTCACACAAACACTAGTGCAGGACTGACCTTACGATGAATTGATTTTATTGATCAGTAATCGATTCGATCTGACAATATCTATCGAATGGGTCAAATTGGATTGGAAACATCATGACAATAAAAAAGAATGCACTGACTCGTTTGTCCAGAGGGGGAAATCCTCCTTCGGAGTCTGGCTCCTCCTTTATCGTTTTGGCCTCAGCTTTGCCGTCACACTGGTATTCCAGGTCAGGGCAGAAGGAGCAGAACCACTCCCCGCTGAGAGCACACCGGCCAGACACCCAATGTGAACGTCAATAAAACGCACGTGCCCATTCCCGAGTTAAAAAAAAAAAATGCCGCGCGCAATCGATCGACTCGAGCGCAAACGGACGGATGACCTTACCTCGGAGTTTTGAGGAGAGCTGGAACGTGGCACCTGAGGTGAAACGCTCTGGGACACGTCCGGCAGCGCGGCAGCTCCCCTCCACCGTGACACGCGGCGCAGCGGACATCGCCGGAGTCGTTCCGCTCCACCTGCTGCTCCCCTCCCGGCGAGCGGACGTGATCGGGATCATTAGTCTCTCTCCGGTCCCAGGGGCCGATCGCAGGCTTGGGGGGGCCACGGGCTTGGTCATCTGAGCTTTGAAGAAGAGTCGGGACCTTGTTCCCTTCGCCCGGGCCACGGATTTGTGTTTGTTCACCTGTGCTGTCCGGAAGGCTGGCCCTTGGGTTGTTTTGAACCTTAATCCACAAGCACAGGGACGATCTCTGAAAATGTGGCACCCGCTGTGTCATTACCGGGTGTAGTTGTTTCATTCCGCGGTGAGCTAAATCCCGGTCAGACACTTTTAATCTGAGGCGGCTGAATTGCTTTCAAGATAAATAGCATTGATGGGGGGAAAAATAGGAACGGTTGGTTTCATATGCACTGGATTTCAGTTTGACCAGCTTTGGCCATCATTCAGATCGGTAATCATAGAGATGGACCGATGGAGTTGATGGCTGAGATATGGGAATGTGGTGACGTTACTGAAAACAGACGGGGCAAGAAACACGAGGAGTGTCAAAAAAAACAAAAAAAACAAAACATACGGGGTTTTAAACAAACCTTCCATTTGCCCGAAATGTATTTGGAAAAGAAACGGGAGGCAAATGGTGAAATAATTTAAGAATAATTGAATAAAAAATTATGAAATAATTGTACCCACCCAAGCGGCGGTACGGTTTACACAATGGCTTCTCTGTTTCAACTTTGAAGAGCAACGCTGTGATTTCCGTAAACGTGCCCCCCCCCCCCCCCCCCCCCCCCCCCCCCCCCCCCCACAGAGGAAAAAAAAAAAAAAAAGTATTTCTGACATTCAAGGTTTTGCCTCAAAAACAAGCGGTCTGGATAATCTGGCTTGACACGTTGACGAGACGCCTCGGGTTTCTCGCCTCATCTAATGCCGCTTCGGGCCAGCGTGTCTGATTCAATTGCGGTGGCTTTGTAGAGAAAACTGTTATGATGGCTGACTGTCTGGTAGCCAACACATCCGCCACTTAACACCCAGGCCATGGTAATCTATCGTTCCCCTTTTAATTCCATACTTTGCGTTGCTCAGCATAGTGCGCTTACATAGTCCTCCTCTGGCTCATCTTTGATGACAATGATGGACCCTGGCGACCTCAGTCTTTTCCCAACAGCTGAGCCCACTGCTCCGTGGGCCTGGGGTGTTTCGGGCGGTTCCCAGGAAACGCTGCTTGGGAGCAAAGGGAGAGCCAATTATCATGAAAGCAAATTCCCTGGTGGGACCAAGGACCACGGCACAGGTGTCATATCAAGGGAGTGCTGATCAGATCAGTGTGTGTGTGCGTGTGTGTGTGTGTGTCAGTCGGTCTCCTTACTCTGGATTTTCCACTTGGGATACAGCACCAATCTGCTGTCCTTGCACTTGAGTGAAATGTAAAAAAAAAACAGTTCATTTACTAAAACCACACAGTACATACAATCCGCATGCATCTATGACATACAAACGTACAAAAAAAGGGCACGTACCATTTCTCTGTGGCAAAATAGTTGTGAGGCTCTGGGGATAGTTTTGTGGTTTCGGTGTGTATATTGGAACAGCGGAATCGTTCCTCCTGTTCAGATATGGGGGCTCAATCTGAACACATCGTCACATGTCATTTACCACACAGTCATAATACTCCATATAATACAATATGATACATAGAGGCTTACTGTCTGTTGTGACTGCGAGGAACGTGGGCCACCAATGATGGACAGCGGTGTGACGTAGGAAAATATGCCCATGGGTTTGGCTTGGAAGTTGGAGATGCTTTCCACCCCCCTCAGAGGCTACAGATTAAACAGGGACACAATTGCTTTCTTTGCCGACTTTCTTAAAACCTATGATTAGCACCATCGAAAAATACTTTTTGTAGTTGTATTTGTAGTAAGCGGTGCAGGGATATTGGTGTATTGCTCTGTAACAGAGAACATTTAAGAGTTCACTTTGCAGAGGTGAACAGCTCGTTCAGATCAGTGGGACACCACTCAAGCGCGCACTCCACAAGCCGGCGTTGTCCGGCGAATGAGCCTACGGTTCAGGGAAGGAACCAAAACACCCTGAGAACTAGACTAAACAACTTGGATGATGAGATATTATCAACCCTTTCTCGTGGAACCTCGGGGGGTTAGTCCTCCATTACACGTTGGCCGCTGGTTTTCTGCAAATTTTAACTGTTTTATCCTATGATTTCCAGTTTCAAGCTGTTCCAAGAATAAACCCCATCTTGACAAGGTGTGTCAGCTCTATTTAGGACATTGCCATCCGCTGTCAGAGGTTGTTAGGAGGGCTTGCCCGTCAGACGGGGCGCACCCGCACGTGCACACGCGGGACGGCCCACTCACCTGGCGTGGGAACCCCGGGCTGGGCATGCTGCTCGTTGGGCCGATGTGGTCGGGAGGCGGCCCCACGCACCTACGGCCGGGTTGAGGAGGCATACCGTGGGAGGGAGAGCTTCCCTGCGCGGACCCCGGGACTGTGCGTTGCAACCGGACACCCTGGCACCACGTCCAAGGTGGCGGGGGTGGCTGCGGCTGCCAGTGGACCTGCGGGTTCAGCTTGTCCACCTGCATCTGGAGCTGAGCCAGGGTGTTCAGGGGCGCACCGGGGGCAAAGCTGTGGGGCGAGCCCGAGGGGCCTCGCCCCGGGGGGCACAGCTGATGAGGGATACCCTGAAAACCAACCAGCTGGTGGCCTGGTACGCTCTCTATCACCAAAGAGCCTGAGGGGAAACACAGAGAGAGACGAGATGAGCATAACAAGTAGGTGTGTGAAAAAATGCCCCGACAAAACTTATCCGGAGTAGCGCAAACGCTATTTAGCAATTAATTATAAATTGTCTTTCGAAATTGTTTTTTTCAAGTGGGATGCGTTCACCTGGCTTATTTTCGATAAATAAAGCCTGAAAGTAATCCTCTCTGTTGACCTTTTTAAGACCTTTACACCCCACGTCCGTTCAGCTGAAGAATGGCATCAGACATTGACATGCGTTAAATATACATATTGCAATTTACTTACCCAGATCGATGTTTGAGGCCCAATAAGGGGATCGACGCTGGAAGCGCACGGCGCTCTGCGGTATAAACGAGGTGCTGCATTTTGCCCGCAGGAGGTTTCCAATCTGAAAGAGAATCTGAAACAGAAGGGATGTTATTAATAATTTCTTTAGTGGAGCCTACTTGTGTGTTTACACACGGCATATGTTCCCCAGCGTCGTCGCGCGCGCGTGCGATACGCAGCTGCGACGAGTTCAGCGTCTCGGCCAGGCCGATCGGGCGGGCCTCACCAGACGTTTGCAGTGCAACAGGGCCGTGCCTCCGTTCTTGGCCGTGGCCCACTCGGTGAAGTGGATGACATGATCCAGGTGTCTGCACAGATAGCCGATGTCCTCCTGTTGTTTTCGCAGGACGCTCTCGTGATCCTTCGTTACAGCCTGGAAGGCATGAATACATGAATATCTGCCGTGTTCAAACTGCTCGAGGGCTTGTGCTCTGGGCCTCGGGGTAAGACAGACAACCGGGCTCGAGAGCAGGTAAAGTCAATCCGGGAAACGGCACAGCAGCAAGCTGCAGGTCTCGCTCGTGTCACAAAAACGATAAATGACAGTGATTTTGATGCGTTACCTCAAGTTGATTGGCTAGCATCTTGCCCTTCTTGTTTATCTCAACAATCAAACTGCACATAGTCCTCTCTATTTCCTCGTGAACAGAGGTGCGGTTCCGCTCCACCTGGAGAAGTCTGAAGAAACATGAATTGCAACTGTCGATGAAATGTTCCCATTGAACAGATCGTACGCGGTGGTGACCGATACGTGATTTGAAACACGTTTCAGTGATTCACCATAATTTGCCATTTTTTTTTTGTTCGACGAGGTCACAATACAGACGGGAATGCGTTTTTTAAGCATTGTGGTCATTTATGATGGTCTCCGGTTGTTTAGATTTTGCATTTTTGACGAGTGTAATCCTGCGCTGTGTGGAAACACATACCGGTTGTTTATGGAGTTTGAGACCTCTTGGATCCGTTTCTTTTTCTCCTGCAGCTGATGAGTCATATCCGCCATGTGTTGCTTGTGGTTCTTGTAAGCGTCCTCAAGGAACTGGTAACTAATCAAAAAAAAAGAACATGAAGTCAGTCGAAAGCATTGTGTAACAAAAGTAAACATTGATGATATAATGTTAGTGCTCTGCTCAACTACTGTAAATAATCCCTTTCTCAAACACAAACGTATATAGGATAGAATTCCCGAAAGAGGAATTCAGGGCCTTGATTTGGAACACCAACAGGTTGCACACACACAAAGACGATTAATATGACTGCAATGAACATCATGACATCAATAACAACTTAGATATGAGAATATATACAGTATGTCTATATAAGGCATTTGGATGTATGCTGTGTCCATCGTGGAACAAACGTGACATTTACACACAGGCTCGTTCAGCTGCGTTGAAACACTGTCGCACTTTTTACATTACCCCCTAAACTGTGACCGTACTTGTGGTCCTTGTGCTTCACGAGCTGGCAGTCACGACAGGTGAGCTGGTCACAGGTCTCACAGAAAAGCTTCAGCGGCTCCTGCTTGTGGATGTCACAGAACCTCGGCCTCTGAGACGACACGCCGCGGGCCTCTAGAAAAAGCACACGAGGCTCAGCATCCGGAATCCTCACTTGAGATACGAGACATTAGAAGTTGCCCTCCACTGCATGGGCACTCGGCACCGAGCATTACGGGTAAACCGATAACGCCGACGCCCGTACGAGCGCCCGCCTGCACCGAGGGTTTCCGCAGTGGAAATACCTTGTTTTACTTCCGTATCCTGCCGGATGGTGTGGTCTTTGGTGAATCGGACCCTCTGGTGGGCCTCCACACAGGTGGCGCAGAGGTACTCAACACAGTCCACGCAGAACCCTGCAGCTTCGGTGTTGTCGTCACAGGTCATACAGAGCTGCCGATGGATGAAAACAGGTCACGTCGGTTGTGTGCAAGAATCATTTCCTCGTGGATACGTCTGACGCACCGAAATACTCCAATTATGTGCATGCATTATGCACAATGGGGGGGCACAAATCTGCATATACTCATGTTTAAACACAAAAGGCTCCAGCTGGCATCTTGAAGATCCATTATTGCCATTGCCCTGGTTGAGAGCACCGAGGCCGTCCCCGTATGGTAAAGCACTCAGTGACTGACCTGGGCCGTCCTCTCCACTGTGCTGCTGGGAGCCTCAGCCGACTCCTTCACAAACACGTTCTCCACCACGTCCACCTCCATGCACTCCTGCCTGCACACCGGGCAGCGGAGCACGTTCACTGCAATCCATCACACCCGGGTGGAAATCAGATGAGTTCCACCGACCCATGGACACCGTGACATATTTTATACATTATATACTGTGTATATACAGTATATATACCAGAGGCCATAAAAAAAAATCTTAACTTTATGAAAAGCAGTTTGCAAACAATCTTAATTTGGCGACACAGTTGCATTACATTACATTATAAAAATGGGTCTTTTGCCGATCTCTACAGGAGTCAAATATAACATGTACATCCACGTGTTTTGTAAACACAGGGACTCACGTGGTCTGGTGGCGCTGTCGCCCAGAGAGTTCGTCGGCTGGGTCACGGTCAGTTTCCTGGAGGGAGAAGGAAGACATCTCCTGCAGAAGGAGTGCAGACACGGCAGCAGTCTGGGCTCCCGGCGGCGGAAGTGCACGCGGCAGAAAGGACAAGTGTCCAGGCAGTTGTCCCCGGACTTTTCCTGCGCCACCGGCACGCTCTCGGCTTCGTTCTCCACCAGGAGGACGGGAGCGTCCCCGGACTCCCGCGTGTCCCTTCCCGCGTCCATTCCTTTTCTACTTTTCCTCCTGTCCAGGTCAGATCCCCACCGTGCAGGCGCAGACGCGCACAGGTGGGAGGACGTGTCCCATTCTGCTGCCCCCCCGACGCCCCCTTTTTTTATGTTCTCTTCCTCACTCTCTCCGGAGATCCAGATCCTGCGTCTCTGGGATCTAGTCGAGCTTCCCAGTGACGCGGCGTCAGCCCCCGGTTCTCTTCGCGACTGTGTCGAAGGCAGCGAGCGACACGCAGGTGACGCGACAGATGTAAAAACAATAACAACGCAAGAGCGTGTGCGTGTCGCGCAGCCTCGCGCCCGCCGCAGATGATGCTCAGGCGGCGCTCGAGGGGTGTGGTCCTGATGAGAGTCGCAGGCTGAGGGATGGGACGCACGCTCCACCTTTGTTCCGCTACTTTCCATGGTGTTCCAAATGTGCTGTCGAGGAGTGTTTTAGTGACCCAACGCGTTTATTATACAGGTGCTGGTCATATAATTAGAATATCATCAAAACGCTGATTTATTTCAGTAATTCCATTCAAAAAGTGAAACTTGTAGATTATATTCATTCATTGCACACAGACTGATATATTTCAAATGTTTATTTCTTTTAATTTGGATGATTATAACTGACAACTAATGAAAATCCCAAATTCAGTATCTCAGAAAATTAGAATATTACTTAAGACCAATACAAAAAAAGGATTTTTAGAAATGTTGGCCAACTGAAAAGTATGAACATGAAAAGTATGAGCATGTACAGCACTCAATACTTAGTTGGGGCTCCTTTTGCCTGAATTACTGCAGCAATGCAGCGTGGCATGGAGTCGATCAGTCTGTGGCACTGCTCAGGTGGTATGAGAGCCCAGGTTGCTCTGATAGTGGCCTTCAGCTCTTCTGCATTGTTGGGTCTGGCGTATCGCATCTTCCTCTTCGCAATACCCCATAGATTTTCTATGGGGCTAAGGTCAGGCGAGTTTGCTGGCCAATTAAGAACAGGGATACCATGGTCCTTAAACCAGGTACTGGTAGCTTTGGCACTGTGTGGAGGTGCCAAGTCCTGTTGGAAAATGAAATCGGCATCTCCATAAAGTTGGTCAGCAGCAGGAAGCATGAAGTGCTCTAAAACTTCCTGGTAGACGGCTGCGTTGACCTTGGACCTCAGAAAACACAGTGGACCAACACCAGCAGAGGACATGGCACCCCAAACCATCACTGACTGTGGAAACTTTACACTGGACCTCAAGCAACGTGGATTCTGTGCCTCTCCTCTCTTCCTCCAGACTCTGGGACCTTGATTTCCAAAGGAAATGCAAAATTTACTTTCATCAGAGAACATAACTTTGGACCACTCAGCAGCAGTCCAGTCCTTTTTGTCTTTAGCCCAGGCGAGACGCTTCCGACGCTGTCTCTTGTTCAAGAGTGGCTTGACCCAAGGAATGCGACAGCTGAAACCCATGTCTTGCATACGTCTGTGCGTGGTGGTTCTTGAAGCACTGACTCCAGCTGCAGTCCACTCTTTGTGAATTTCCCCCACATTTTTGAATGGGTTTTGTTTCACAATCCTCTCCAGGGTGCGCTTATCCCTATTGCTTGCACACTTTTTTCTACCACATCTTTTCCTTCCCTTCGCCTCTCTATTAATGTGCTTGGACACAGAGCTCTGTGAACAGCCAGCCTCTTTAGCAATGACCTTTTGTGTCTTGCCCTCCTTGTGCAAGGTATCACTGGTCGTCTTTTGGACAACTGTCAAGTCAGCAGTCTTCCCCATGATTGTGTAGCCTACAGAACTAGACTGAGAGACCATTTAAAGGCCTTTGCAGGTGTTTTGAGTTAATTAGCTGATTAGAGTGTGGCACCAGGGGTCTTCAATATTGAACCTTTTCACAATATTCTAATTTTCTGAGATACTGAATTTGGGGTTTTCATTAGTTGTCAGTTATAATCATCAAAATTAAAAGAAATAAACACTTGAAATATATCAGTCTGTGTGGAATGAATGTATACATTATACAAGTTTCACTTTTTGAATGGAATTACTGAAATAAATCAACTTTTTCATGATATTCTAATTATATGACCAGCACCTGTATATGTTCAGATGACAGTTCATTTAAAAATCGCCTTTTGGAACTCAGCATTATAATTGTTTTTTTTGTTTTAATGATTGGCATCAGCCCACCTCCATGCACTCGAATCATCTTTAATTTAATAATAATTTGTAACCATTCATCACCATAACTGACTGATAACTGACTCACATCCCGTCTTGTGTCCGCTCAGTTGTTCACCTTTGTTTATGACAAGATGCACTTTCAAATATTGTGGTACTACTTTCATATATTTGAACTGCTCTTATCCACATTAACTGCCATGACAGTAATAGGAGTGAGATTAAGTTGTGTGGTGGAAAGTTGAATTGGAGCAATGAACCGAGCAGCTACTTGTGGAAATTTAGCACAGGAATTGAACACGCACAATTCAACATAATTTGAAGAAAGACATGTCATTAAACACGTAGTCTATCCCAGGGTTCAGATCAGAGTTAATGGCCGTGGTAAGAAACCACTATCAGAAGTGCTGTGCAGTTTATGCCAGAAGGATCAAGGTTCATGGTCTTGTTCCATGTTATCTATTGAGTCGGCCAGAGGGTAAACCAGTTTAGCCACAATGAATCTGAGTGCAGGGAGCCACAGTGTCGCTCTCAGTGATGGAAACCGTATTCCACTGTTGGGACTGGGCACCTATGGGGACCCCCGAACGGTGAGAAGGAAGCAGTGTGTGTTTATAGATTTTCGATGTATTTATGTCGGGAGCGTGCACTTGGATCGCCAGGGGCCGAATCACCAGTAGGACTTTGTGTGCTGTGCGTGATTCAGCAGTGTCCGTGTTTATTGCTGACCTTCATCCGAACGGGAATCCGTGTCAAACGCGTTAAAAGCTAGGTCGGATGATGTTTGCGTTTTCCCTGTATTTGCCATAGACACCCAAAGGCACCGCACTGGAGTGCGTCAAGCTGGCCATAGACGTGGGCTACAGACACTTTGATGGGGCACTGGTGTATTTCAATGAGCACGAAGTGGGCCAAGCCATCAGAGAGAAGATCGCTGATGGAACCGTTAGAAGGGAGGACATCTTTTACTGTGGGAAGGTAATGCACTGACATTGATATTGGAACTCCAGGCTCCATTCTCAAATCCACCACTGAGTGCAGCGCTTCCCGTACGTTTCTGTGTCCTCCTCAGCTCTGGAACACCTTCCATCCGCCAGAGCTGGTGAGGCCGGCCCTGGAGAGGACACTGAAAGCGCTGGACTTACACTATGTGGATCTCTACGTCGTGGAGCTTCCTATGGCCTTCAAGGTTTCTGCGCAGCACACACACCGTAGATGGCGGTTATCTTATCGGGCACAGCTTTAGAGTCTTTGACGCGCTTCAGGGTTGTTGCGGTCATAGTCTGAATGAATCCGTTGTAAGCCGGTCGCTAAACCAGCTCACGCCCACGCAGTCTCTCCGAAGATCTGTTGCCTAAAAGATGAGGAGTTGCGTCATTCACGTTACACTTTCACCACATTTTAGCCTGGAAATGAGTTCTATCCAAAAGACCGGGATGGAAAACACATCTACCACGACACGGACCTCCTTGCGACATGGGAGGTGAGTTCTATCGTGTTCCCAATGGATGATATCTGTAATGTATGCATGCGATATTGTTATGACATACGGCCATATTTCAAGAAGAGCAATGTATTGGAATGCATTAACTTGAGCTGCGGTCTAAAAAAATATTGAAATCGTAACAAAAAACGAGATAATAGTTTGTAAACATGCCGCGGCACTCCGGGCCACCGTGTCTGAAAATCTCAAGGAGATTTTCAGGAGCAGCCGAGCCGAGCTGAGCTCGGTTTTTCTCATGTCCTTTGTCTTATGTCTCCTTTTTTTGTTTAGTTTAGTTTTTTTCCTCACTCTATCTTTAAATAAGTATTTGAAATATAAGCATTATCCATTGTGACTCTCAACAGGCCTTGGAAGCTTGCAAAGACGCAGGGCTTGTGAAGTCTCTTGGAGTCTCCAACTTCAACCGCAGACAGCTGGAGCTGCTGCTGAACAAACCTGGCCTCAGGCACAAACCCGTGTCCAACCAGGTGAGCCCAGTTTTTACTCTTGTTGTACAGGCCATTAAATAGCAACAATTGATTCTCGGCCTTTAGTTTAGCCATTAACAGTGCTAATGTTACATGTGACCACCTGGGCCTTTGAATTTCCTCGTACATATCTGTAGGTTGAGTGCCATCCGTATTTCACCCAACCCAAACTGCTGGAGTTCTGTCGTCAGAATGACATTGTGATTGTTGGCTACTGCCCAATCGGCTCCTCCCGAGACCCCTCCTGGTATGTACCGTGAATAAAAAAAATGTCATGCAAAATCTTTATTGATGCATTTGATCCAGAGGATAAAACCTGGCACCATTGGTGTTTTCCTCTGTCTCTGTTTTAGGGTGAATGTGAAATGTCCTCCTATGCTGGAGGATGAGCTGCTTGTCTCCATTGGGAAAAAGTACAGCAAGAGCAGTGCCCAGGTGGCTCTGCGCTTCAATGTCCAGCGAGGAGTGGTAGTGATTCCCAAAAGCTTCAGCCCCGAGAGGATCACGCACAACTTCCAGGTGCGTCCATTGGGACTTTTTTTTTATTTTTTTTCATACCATGGCGTTCGTTAGAAAGAGTAAAATGTCACAATGTGATAATAATTTATCTGTAAACATTTTTTTTTTACAATATGAATGAGTATATGGTTTGAATGAAAGTATACCCTTATTTTGATACAGATATTCAATTTTTCGCTCACTGAGGAAGAAATGAAAGCCATTGAAGCACTGCACAAAAATATTCGTTTTGTGGAGTTGAAGATGTAAGTATACAGGAAAAATTCAACATTATTGCCCACTTTATGGCCAATGAATTTGATGAATTTTCATAAATCGCAGTTATTATTTCATGATCTCTTTTATGATGTCGAAAAATATATCTCAGTCAATGTGTCATGTTTTTTTTGTCTCGACACAGGTGGAGTGACCATCCAGAGTATCCATTTCATGATGAATATTAATGTTGTTGGAATAATAAGGTTTGAACTGGTACATTTTCACACTAAACACTAGAGGGCTCTAGCTCAGAGTGAACAAACAATTGGATTAATAATGTTGGGCTACCTTAATGCTGCAGTGCTGCTTGTAGTTTCGTATTAAAATATAAAATGGACTGCCTTTGTTTTTTTTGAGTATGTCACCCCTGGTCAAATCACACTTAAAAACAACTAAGGGTGGCCAAAGTCCCGTCCTTTGTCCTCATGGCACATTTCCGTTCTTAGAGCAGACGACATGTCGGGCAGTTATGCAAGTCCACGTTTTAAAAAACTACAACATTTTGAGGGAACTCGTGGTTTCCTTGTTGTCTTTTTGGAGTTGAGGTTAACCAACTTTGGTAGCTGCAGCTGGAAAGACGCACGGGGGTTTGTAAAGTTTGTAAAGAAACGTTTATCACAGCATTGATCTCAAAAGCTCCGACATATGCTCACATAATAAATACGTTGTGCTCCTCCGACCTTGATACCAACTACGCTGAGCTCCGTTATGTTTAGACAGAAAGAGTTTGAGTTTGGTGGGATCAAATCTTTCATCACAGTATTGACCTGTTGTGTTATCTTTGTGTGCACACCTATTACCTACTTCGAAAACACCAAGGCCAGTGGTCTGCTTGGCTGCGAGGGCAAAAGCCTCCCATTATTGTGTCTATTCAGATCTATTTCAAGCATATTTTTACCAACTCTTGGACAAGCCATGTTAGACAACGTATACATTCTTAGGACAGCCCTCACAGGTCAAATCCCCTTTTGTCAAAATCGGGGGGTAATAGCATGTTTGATTTACCCAGCGTATTGTGATGCACTGGCTGGACCTTTGCTCTACTAACCTCGAGTTATCGCATGCAATTTATTTTATTTATTTATTTATTTTTTAAGTTTGCACACATTCAGGATCAAGCTGATCGGATATTAATCATTGACAAGCCCTGTGACTGAGCCTCCGCCATGTCCAGTCTGCTGTGGACTAAATGTTAACCTCCCACGCCGGAAGACCAGCCAGATGCTTCACCCATCTGATTTAACAAGCACATTTGAGTTTGATGCGGAGGGGCAGAGCACAATCTGAGCAGTGACCTGTGGCCGTATGGTCACACAGCAGCGGGAAACGGCGGAGACAGTGACGAAATGAAGTTCGCTAATGAGCTCCCTAATGTTTTCCTCTGGCCCGCAGGCCTCAGATTGGGTCCAAGTGGCATGCGGCACCTTGGATCACCTCACTTGATCCACCGCCGCCTTGGTGCCCTTCCTGCCGCTCTAATGATGTTTTTGGTGGCTGCTCTTTCCTGCAAACGGGAAATCGCAGCGCATTACCCGACCGGTTTGAGCTTTTTGTGTCCTCTCCTGTGTCCTCCTGTGTCCTCTCCTGTGTCTTGCGGCGCTGCCGAGTCCATCTCGTTCGGCTGCCGCAGAGCCCACCGGGGCTGCAGTGTCTCAGCCTCGCCTGCTGTCCCACATCCTCCCCGTTCTAACCGTGACGCCTGCAGAGGGGAATCTGTTGTCGGTTGACCTTTCCGGCTCTGGTGACCCTACATTCCTCTGGTAGGCCAGTGAGAGGAGGCCGCAGCTGAAGGTGTGACATTGTTATTATAATGGTTTTGTTGCTCAACCCCGTTTTTCAGTGCTGCCGTTTTAAGCTGCCGGTCTGATATATGCAGAGAGGGACCTATTGGTGATGGGCTGGAACATCACATTAGTAAGCAGGAGCAACTCTCTTGCAGAAAATTCCCACATTTAGAAACAGATTTGTAACCATTCAGAAAAGTTTACTCCGGTCGCTTGTCCGCACAAACGTTGAAAGTTAAAAGGCAAAACCGAGGTCAGGCAGGCGGCTATAGAAAACCAATGTGTCCATGTCTTGAATTCAGATTTGATCTGAGGTGGCGGCAGTGGCGGGGGAGGACTTCCCACTGAAAGATTTCGTAAAAGGAAAGCAGAAACACTGAATCACCCACCCCACCCAGCCCCCCTCCATCCCAACCTCCATAAAGACCCTCTGGATTGTGACCTTCATTCTAACAAATGCCTTGAACCAGGCCGCTCTGGACCCCTGTGGTGGGAAAAGTTTGTGAATGGGCTGCTGGGACTGTGAGGAGGGGATCTGTGTGGAGGGATAATGGCTCTCTTTCGGGACTTGAATTAAGGATGTGTTTGGAGCAAGTTCTCCGGGAGGCAGGAGTGATGCTGTCATTACAATCAGTTTTAAAAATGTATACTCTCACCCTACCGTGGATGTTTGTTTTGTGACTCTCAGGCACAAAACCATGTTATTGTTGCAGGGTGAATAATGCAATTCTGTATAGTTTTGAAGTCTTTTCAAGTCGACCGTAGGAATATTCAATACAATAAGAGGTCCCTACTGAGACAGCATTAGATCTTTGCATATGTGCATGTGTGCCTGCTCTCCACCGTGACCCATCTCTCCACCATACTTTATGGGGAGCAAGGCCCTGGGAGAATGTGTGTGTGTGTCAAAAGGTTACGCAATCAGCCCAGCACACTGAGACAGCACAGACCTCCAGTGTGCTGTGGTGAGTGAGTGAGTGTGTGTGGGGGTTTATGAATGGAACTGGAAAAGGGGGGGGGGGGTCTTTAGAGAGGAGCAAATAGGGGAAATCTCATCGTGGGCTTCACCAAAGTTTTCAGATCCTCAGATCTCCGCCCCTCCGTGCATGTTAGTGGAACCTGAAACGGCAGCAGGCCTGTATTTGGTGGCCCGCACTCATCTGGAAACTGTCATTCTCCTCCATGATGAAAGGTGAGTGCCTTTGGTTGCTGAGCATGTTGTGAGATTTTCAGTGACGGGTGAGGAAATACAATCGATCAAATAAGAGCGATGTTGGTTACAGCTTTTTATTTGTTCCTTTATTGGCAGCAGATCCTAAATGTACTCTAATATGTGATTTCTGAGAAACCTCTGCCGTGCGACTAAGCTTTTCATCTGAACGTCCTAAAACAGGGGTTACTGACATGCTCAGGTGCAAAGACTGTGCATCTAGGAAACAAAAACGTTGTAGTTGTAGTTTAATTATATATATATATATATATATATATATATATATATATATATATATATGTATTAAAAAAAAAAAAGATGCATCATAGTCGGATTTTCATGTCGTATATTACTCAGCCTTTAGCTTGAATGTAATATAACACGGTGCTTTAAATTTCTACTACGAACAGGCAGCTGCTGTGTGACATGGATGTCCAGTTATACATTCATTCCCCTGTACTGGCTTCAGAGCACAGGGAATCGTGAATATTTCTCTGAGCCGCACATGTTTCGGCGAAGCCCCAACATATCGGTTTTGTCATCGAGATGCCACGCAGACCCACAGCACTGTGGGACCATTATAGTCCATAATCCGGCTTTTGTTCTCATGTTGATATCAGGAAAAATGTCTGACTAACTTATCTTTTTTTTTTTTTACTGTCTCCTGGATTTCACAATGTTGACTCAGTTTGGGTCATTCACACTGGCTGAGCGGTGGTATAACATTCGAGTATGAACTCTCAAAAAAGATGCGATCTCTGATTATTTTTCAGCTTATTGCTTAGGTCCAAATAATCCCTAACTTTAACCACACGGTTCACTTCTCTCATCGGGGTTTTTTTTTTTTTTTACAGACCTCTTCAGCGAATAAATCCTTTGTCTGCTGGAGCAGTGAAACATTAACAGCTGAAAAGATATTTCAGGAGGCACCACTTTTCAGTATGGTCGATCTTTAAGCCAAGTCCTTCAAGGGCCATATTTAGAATAAACTTTAGCCAAATGCACAATGTGTAAGTCCAATAATGAAAGTGTATTGAATTCAAGGGTCATTTCATTTGGGTAAATCGGCGCAAAGCACTTCTATTACGATCTTCTTGCCCAATTAGAAACATAAATTTAACTTGTGTCCAACTCAGCCCGGCATGTGTGTCACTCAACGTCTGCCCGCCTGTCACTGCGTTATTCAGTTGCCATGGTAGTTCAAAGATTTTTTTCTAGGAGGAGGAGAGGTTGGTGCTGTTTCCAGGGATAATGCTCCACTGTGTCGTGCCAAGGTCATTCTCTGTTTTGCCAAATGTACTCACCCAGTGTACCTCTTCTCCTGTTCAATAATACGTTGCCCATATATATTTAGTTTCACCCAGTGGATGTTTTTGAAGCCAGGTTTCCGACCTGCCACCCAGCATCTGCAAACTTTTGATAAATGAGCTCAAGTTTGATCTGGCTGTGAGGCCAGTGAGAATTCCCCTGTGCCAGGGCACAGTCTCGGAGGCCCTTTGCTTTTGTTTCCGTAAGCCGCCATTCCCACCAAGTACCTTTTGAAAGCAAGGGGCTCTATTTTTACCCCTGTCCGCAATTTGGCACCGGCGCTGGAAATTTTGGCCTCTAAAAAGGACCCAAAACCCCAAGCCCTTCCGTGGAGCACACACAGAGTCACACTTCTGCTCCACCTCTGGCCTTTGCCAGTGTGAGCACATTCCTCGAGAAGGCTTCACACAGGGCAACTGGCTAAATGTGATTTCCACCCTTTGTGCTGGCTTCGGAACTGGACTCGGAAAAACAGACGGCTTCATTAGTCGCATGTGACCGGGTCACGCGACGCCTAACATGTGCGCGCCCGTGTGGACGCGGCCGGACAGAGGGCGGGGAAGGAGGTGCGGTGCCACAAATGTAGCGTTTGTCCGGGCAAGTGTCCTGCAGGCTGAGGAGCCCACTGTTGGAAATGGGACAGTTTCAGAGAGGGACGAAAGGGTAACAGAGGAGCTGGTGAGGGGCCTGTTAATGCAACCTGACAGGAGTGAGCACAGTCACTGAGCTGTCTGTTTCCTCCACGCCGAGAAATTCTGCGGCATAGGTCCTCCAACAGGGCTTGGCACGCCGGCCGACGCGGTCACGTGACAGCGAGCCAAATCTGACCGTGCTTCCGCCACGCAGAAGAAGTTCACTTGTTATTAAATGTGTGTCAAGGAAAAACGGATTGATAGCCCCCCCCCCCCCCCCCCCCTATTTTTGGTCCTGTGACTGAGGAACCGCAAAATCGGCCGGTAAATATCGGTCCCCATCGATTATTGATGAAAATCATCAAAGAAAGCAAACTTTCGACATTTGTAATACGTGACAGCAGACGAGGGTCGATGCAGAGACGTCGACGGTGTCACGTCTCTGCATGTTGGCTGTTTCTATTTTTGTCATGTCGTGTCGTTCACTTGTCAAGTCACCACGTCTTTTGCTCCTGTCCCCTCCCCGCCATTTCACTTCCCGTTTTACGTTGTGCTCACCCCTTGTTCTCGCTTCAGATCCCTTGGCTTCCTGCCTTAGCGCGCTCGGCAGTGTCTGCTCCGCCCTTGATTGTCTCCACCCGTCCCCACTCACCTCGTGTGTACATGTCCCTGTCTCCCCTTGTCTCCCTTCAAGCCGCTTACCAAGCCATGGCCCAGTCCTTGTTTCCCTTTGCTTATTTACTGTCCTCTGGTATTTTGCTTCAAGACGTCGAACTTTGTCTGTAGTCGTGCAAATCGGGTTGGGCTGGTCTTCGTTCAGTTCTGACAGATGCCACCATAACGTGCGCGCTGCCCTGCCGCCAACCTTTTTCGTCCTATGGCCTTATCTCCGTGTCCTCTATACGCTCTGTCTTTTGCTCCATTTCTTTTTGACGATTTTTGGGGTTTTTTAATCCCACCGTTTCCATTGTAACCTTTTGCACGCACAGGGGAATCGGAGGACACGTCCAAGGCGGAACCCTCCAATGGGCACAGCAGGCCCCTGGACATTGTGCCCAGTGCGGATGATGAGAAGATGATAGAGAGGGGTCAGTGGGGCAACAAGCTGGAGTTTGTTCTCTCAGTGGCCGGAGAAATTATAGGCCTGGGGAATGTCTGGCGTTTTCCCTACCTTTGTTATAAGAACGGCGGAGGTGAGTGTTGTAAATGCTTATCACTGGTTTGTCTCTGTTTAATGTGTAATCCACCCCCCATTAAGTGCCCTGATTCTTTTGGCAGCTACAGCACATTGATTAACATAACCATTGACACGACCCGTAGCATCAGGTTTATCTAAACTCTATTGATGGTATAGTGTATGAAATGTATAAAGACAGGTGTATTTTAGTTATTCTGAGAAGAAAAAAAAAAGAAAGCCATCCTTTATCGCCTTCATAACGTCAAAAAATATTTTGCCTTTCTCACTGGTGCGTGAGCCTATCGAAAGCTGTCTGTGCGTTTCTGCAGGGGCCTTCTTCATCCCGTACCTCATCTTCCTGTTTGCTTGCGGGATCCCGGTTTTCTTTCTGGAGACCGCTCTGGGTCAGTTCACCAGTGAAGGTGGTATCACCTGCTGGAGGAAGGTGTGTCCTTTGTTTGAAGGTAATATACTTGATTTTCTTATCATGAAGGTAATGTTTAACGATACCTAAACGGCACATAGGTTGCTTCGAGTTTTTAGCGCCATACACTCGAAGATATCTTTTATATTGTTTTGCCCTTTTGACATGATTAATATATGTTATATTTGGTTGCCTATGCACCACATATGAAACTAACACGTTTGATGCATTTGCAACCATTTTCAGTTTAATACGTTCGCTGTATTTTTTCTAAAAACAGTATCCTTTGAGAACAGTGTTTTTTTGTGCGGTGTTTGTATGCGTGCATCGTACTGCATGCATCCCGCGCACATGTGGGGGAGGGTGAGGCGTGTCATTGTGACGGCTGGAAAGCATCCGACATCGCAATCACGTTTCTCCAGAGCGTTTAGCCTTCCGCTTTAAATGAGTCCGTAATCAGTATGAGCAGGACATGCACCCCATTGAAATATAACATATACCTTGATGCAAGAAAATAAAGAAATGGTTCATGTAACTGAAGGGACCGGTGAAAGACAGTGTAAAAATCCATTGAGTTACTACTTTTTGAGTTTCCTCCCCCATCCCTCTCTCCAACCTAAATCTCATTGGTTAAAACTGAATGGTCACAGCATTTCTTGAAAGGGGCTTTGAATTTTACCGTGCCAAATAATGATAAAAGTTTTTGTGGATCAGTAGATAGATAGATCGATAGATAGATCGCTTTATTAATCCCCCGTAGGGGAAATGATGGTGTTGTAGCACCCTGGTAAAAAAAAAATTGTAATATAAACAACACACATTCCCTAAACTCAGTGTTTTTTTTGGTTGCAGGAGTGGGTTATGCCACCCAGGTGATCGTTGGTTTGCTGAACGTCTACTACATCGTTGTGCTGGCCTGGGCCATCTTCTACCTGTCCAACTCCTTCACCTGGGACCTGCCCTGGGCCTCTTGCAACAACACCTGGAACACAGGTCGTACACGAGATGTTTGGTCTGTGACCATAAGTTCGATCCGACGTTTTGACTGGTTTCGAAAAAAACATTTTAAAACATCGATAAGGAAGAGGTTCAACTCAGAAACAGTTGTGCTGTTTGTCGGAATAATCCGGCTTATCTCGGTCTCGTTTTCAGTTATTTTGTTATTTTTCAACGTTCTAGTCCCCCCTCCTCCATAATCCCTTCAACTTATAGTTCAGTTTTATCTTCAGGGAATGAGTGCTCCGCTCCACCTCTCCATCTCAGTGGCGGCATTGTTTCACTCGCCCGTGTGTAACTTGGAAACCACAAGAGAAAGCTTGGATTTCTTCACAGGGTTGAATGTCTTTTTGTCTTTCCTTCATTCAAGATTCCTGTATGGTATTTCAGAGGGGGAATAGCTCCATCAATCACCATGAGAACACCACCTCTCCTGTCATTGAGTTCTGGGAGTAAGTGCCTTTTTCTTTTTTCTTTTTTTTTTTGTTTGGCCGAGTCCCCAAATGGCCTTACGTGCCAGCAAGTTCACCAAATATTCATCTTAAGAAGACTGAGGAAAATACATGGTTTTAACACGAGGCACAAGTTTGACTGCTGGTCCTAATTCTTTGCGGTTAGGTTCACTGTTGTTTGGATGTTCAGCTCCAGAGTACACGGGCCAAATGCTTTTCTGCAAAAGTTGTGAACATAAATACACCGAATGTGGTTTTCAGTGAATTCCTTTTCATGTATGTGCCCCAGGCGCAGAGTCCTGAGAATTTCCTCGGGTATTGATCACATTGGTACTCTGAACTGGGACCTTGTGGTCTGTCTGGCCATTGCCTGGGTAATATGTTACTTCTGTATTTGGAAGGGAGTCAAGTCCACCGGCAAGGTAAAGCCTGTTCTCCACTCATGGTTTCCATTCATAATGTTTCTCTCATTAAATATGGGAGTTATACACCATTTTTATAATATAGCATTTTAATTGGAAAAAATATATAAATGATAAATATTCCATGAAAAGTCAGTCGGCAGATTCAATAATTCTGTTGGTATGGACACCATAGTCTGGCTATTGACCTTATTTTGTGCATATCATAATTCAGATTTGAATATTGACATGTTGCAAACCATAGTCTGACAATGACATTTCCAATGCTTATGTCTCCCCAAAGGTGGTTTACTTCACGGCCACCTTCCCCTATGCGATGTTGGTGATCCTGCTCATTAGAGGGGTCACCCTGCCAGGAGCCTCCAGGGGAATCTTCTTTTATCTCTACCCGGACCTGGGAAGGCTCTCTGATCCACAGGTAGGCCGGAAATGTACCTCACACACTCAACTATGTTCATTATACACACATAGGCAGGTAGAAAAAAAGGCTGGTCCAAAGTTTTGCATTTGGTAATGCTCCTCAGTGCTATACAAAGCAATACGGTTTTATTTTACGAATAAATAAGCACATCACATGGCCTACACATGCAAAAACTGCTGCTTAAACTTCCCCAGTCGCTTACAAGTCCACTTTTTTTTTTTTATACATGTTTTTTTATACATTTGGGAGTGGTATGTTAACAGCTTGTTTTCCCTGCCCTTAATTGCACAATGCCATTGGCAGTGTGTCTCTCGTGGCAACGCCCCCCCCCCCACCCCCAGCCTGTTACTGTTTTCAAATGCGCTTAGCCGCAGGAATCAACAACATCCAATCCAACAACTTCAAAAAGAAAATTGCGAGTTTTAATTTAGATTTGGATCTTGCAAATTCACATTCAACTTGTGTTTTGTTTCCTTATTTGTTGGTGTTTGGTTAAAAAGCAATTTTAATGACCATGATTGCTGCTATACAGGCACATGTTTCAGCAAAATAACTTTTCCCAGACACCATTCACTACATCCTGGGCTTGATAAGTCAACTTTGTCTCTTGAAAAAAAAAAAAAGAAAAAAGGCAGCTTTTTTTTTTCCACTATTGCAGAATGATAATATGTGCACCCCTCACCAGTGTTGATGCGCATACATTGTGCATCCACCCATTCCATTCCATTCTGCTTTTGCAAAACAGAAACCCAAATTCTCCTTTAACCTGTTTTGCCAAACAAACCACCAATGTGTCCAAAGGGGACAGTGTTATTTCCCAATATATCCAGCAAAAATGTCACCAGACTTACCCTCAGCTTCACAGAGAGTAGACTTGGATGGTGGTAGCAACTAGGATTAGAAAATGTCTTCATCCCCTGCCAATGGGTTCCAATGTAAAAATCCAAAAGAAAGGCCTTCTTCAATTCCTCTCGGGGTTTTAGGAATGAATTCAAGACCTGGGTGTGCAGGCCAAGACAAACCGAGACTGGTGGAGTTGCTAACTTGGGAGTACCTGCCTTTGTGTTCTGTTGTGACTACAGCTTAAATTGTTGGTCCGATCCCCAGTCAATCAAATCTCCAGGTCTCTTGGTTGCCAGCTGCTTAAAATGTGCACCCCCCCGGGAACAATTTACCGGACCAGCTATGTTTTTTCGGTTTGTAATCTATAATGTATATAATAATTCAACCTTATCAGATGTCACCGTGCTTAATAATGAAGAGGTGGTAACAGCAGACATCTGGGATGTAGGTTGAGTCCAAATCTTAATGAAACCCTTTCTCAATTTAATTCTCTAGTTGCCTACTTGAATCGCACTTGATATTTCTCTATTTAACTATATTTCCTCTTTTCTGTCCTAAGGTATGGATGGATGCTGGGACTCAAATCTTCTTCTCCTATGCCATTTGCCTTGGCTGCCTCACAGCCCTGGGAAGCTACAACAAATATAACAACAACTGCTACAGGTGTGTGGACTGATGAAATGATGCAGTTTGAGGCCACGCCATGTTGGCCACTATTCTCTCTAAATGCCGAAACAGCAAGTGTGTGTGTTCTTAATGGCTCTCCTCTCTGTGTCATTTCCAGGGATTGCCTGTCCCTCTGTTTCCTGAACAGTGGCACCAGTTTCATTGCCGGCTTCGCCATCTTCTCCATCCTGGGCTTCATGTCCTACGAGCAGAACGTGCCCATCTCAGAGGTGGCGGAATCTGGTTGGTGATTATTTTACGATGCCCTATGAAAAAAGGTTTTCACTGAATTCCCTGAAATATATTGCCTTCTTCTTCCATTTGCACTGATTTACTTTGGTCTGAGCAAGGGAATATGTGTTTGCACCAAACTATGTCTAACGCAGGTCCAGGTTTGGCATTCATAGCCTACCCGCGAGCTGTGTCCATGATGCCTTTCTCTCCTCTCTGGGCCTGTTTCTTCTTCATTATGATTGTCTTTCTGGGCCTGGATAGTCAAGTGAGACCATCACACACAGCACGACTGCACGCGCACAGAGGATTCAGTGATATAGACATAAATCTTACTTTGCATGCATTTTATTCTCCTGCGATAGAACCATTTTCAATTGCGGTGTGTTGCTTTTCGCTTTGGTCAGATACCACATTCACAAATACGCACGGGAAAAAAAAATCTCGTTGTTTCCCTCCTCATCAGTTTGTGTGCGTGGAGAGCCTGGTGACGGCCATGGTGGACATGTATCCCTCTGTCTTCCGCCGTAAATACCGCAGGGAGCTCTTCATCCTCGGGGTGGCTGTGGTTTCCTTCATCCTGGGGCTCATCATGCTAACGGAGGTCAGTGTCAGGGATCCCACTTCCACAGCAGTTACAAACCTCTGAGAGAATAATCAGTTATAATGAGGGTAAAACAGGATAATTAAGGTTGAAAGTGCAGTAATAGCTTGATCAAGGCCTTTCAGAGAAGGGTTATTTCATTAAGAAATATTTTTTTTACAAAGCTTCACTTTAATTGAAACTGCATTTTTGCATTTTTATATTTTCTGCAGCTTCGTCTTGACAGCCCCAAAAATCACCATCAAATCCTTTCCTGTCAGTTTCACTGTGCACTTAGTTTAGAGTTTTGGCTTGCATCATATGCAGTGCCCCAGCTTTTCTTTAACTGACTGCATGCGGGTATGAGATTTTACACCCAAGTTTGTCTCCACAGGGAGGAATGTACATCTTCCAGCTCTTCGACTACTATGCAGCTAGTGGGATGTGTCTTCTCTTTGTGGCTGTCTTTGAGACTGTTTGCATTGCTTGGATTTATGGTAAGTGTGTTACCTTTGTTTAAAATACAAAGGGTTTTGTATTATTTACTCCTATTCCCTTTTCTTGGCCCATATAAAATTGTGTTTGAGTGTACTTTAGTAGGCTGAGGCAGAGTGGGATATTTCATTTCAAATGTATGGTTTATATGTCCGTGTTTAAATGAATCAGTAAATTGTTGTATTCAAAGAGTGTATCAATTTGATGTGTTTCCAGATATCAGTTTCTCAAAAAGGTTGAATCCTGATGCAGGTGATTATTAGATATGCTGTTAAGTCCCTGCAGCGTTTCCTTCATCCGTCCCTAATTACAGGTGCTGACCGTTTCTATGACAACATAGAGGACATGATTGGATATCGACCCAGCCCTGTCATCAAATACTGCTGGCTTTACTTCACCCCTGCAACATGCCTCGTATGTTTGGCATGCATTTCTCCTCATTCTTGTTTTTGCACTGCTTTCTTTGGAGAAGAGCAGCCTCTGGTGGCCAATATTGATAATACATTTGAATTTGCAAATGACCATATATATTATTGCCTTAAATATTATAGTATGTG
>JAFBJU010001667.1:237970-273347 GCA_016785305.1 Colistium nudipinnis
GGCTACACTACAAACTAATATTATAATGCAGATCTTTGTCTTTGTTTTAAGGGAACTTTTGCCTTTGCCTTGATCAAGTACTCACCCCTGAAATACAACAATGAATATGTATACCCATGGTGGGGCAATGGAATAGGCTGGATCTTGGCCCTGTCCTCCATGCTGTGTATCCCTGTTTGGGTGGCAGTGAAACTGTACTACACCCCTGGAACACTGAGAGAGGTATATTTCGTCTTTGCTCTGTTTTTAGGTGTTTTTCGATAAAAAAAATAAATGTTTTGCTTAGTATAAAGTCAAGTAAGTCAGTTTTTCTGTGTCGTTTACAACTCAGATTGTTAGGCCCGATGAAACGAATTTGGTTGGGGAAATATGAGCCATGCTAATAAAAAGGAAAGAAAGACATGAAAACTAACTTACAAAGTAATATATATATATATATATAAATATATATATAAATATGGTAGAAAATCAATGTGGGGTATGTTTAATCCAGTTATTAGACTGCTTTCGATACTGTATAAAACCAAAAACAGAGTCTCTCTCTTTTTTGACTGTATCTCTTCTCTCATTGTTTACAGCGTCTTACTCTGCTTACTACTCCTTCCACTGACTTACCAAAGACAAAGCAGGAACAGGAGAAGCTGCTCGCTATCTTTGCAGCAGAAGAAGAAAGCCTCCAACAGAAATCATCACCCACTAAGGACGGTTACTTGCCTGTTGATGAAAAAGAGTCCCATTGTTAATGCCCTAGGGTTTGAAATCGGGGCCGAGTAACACGAGGGGTCAATGATCACTCCTCAACTTTGACACTCTGTCTGACCCCTTCACAAATGATCTCTGGATTACAAAGTGCAGAGAAAGTACAGACAAAGTGAGAAAACATGCAGAGTTCAAGAGGCACCTCACCTGTAACTGCTGATCTGCTGCTGTTTTTTTCTCCTTTGAACACTGCCAACACGCAGTGTGTTTGCATCAAAATTCAATTATTTACATTACATTCTAATTTGCCAGTCGCAGAGTCACATGTACATCGGAAGAATGTGGCCATTGTTGTTACGCAGTGGCTAAGAATTTACATTTGTCTGCTTTCTGAGGAAGCATTTTTTTTCTGTTATGGACATCTCTAATGTTCACTTAGTCTGACATTTCAGTTACTTTATTGATTCTAAAAGCTCGCTGCGTATGGAACATAGGATGTGTAACATGACTGCACGGATCACAAAAGTTTACTTGAATAAAATCTGTGAGTGTTTAATTACACACCTATACAACAATATTGTGTAATCAGTTCAATCATGCTGACAGCTATGTTTTTACTGTATAATAGTGATTTATCCTCTCAGGATGTTAATTTTGGAATTAAACATCCAAAAAGAGCACACTAATGCGCACTAATAATTCTTGACAATGCAAGAATTGGATTTTAATTTTACTTAAAGCTGAACTGACCACAACTCGTCTCATAAAATGTTTTCATACCATAACTTTATTGTGTTCATTGATTCAACTTATTTTTGTCTTTTGCCTCGCAGAGCTTTGCATGACTGCATGGATATTTTAATGTTATTGCTTTTTGTTATTCTCCTGAATATTGACATAATTTTAATTTAGTTGGTTTTGTCACCTAGTAAGAGCGTCGATTCATATGAAATTAAAATGCAAATTGTCTGAAAGGGAAGGCTGTAATGTTTGAATGGATTTATTCCAAAATGAACATATCTCTTGTCTGTAGCATTTGTTTCTTTAGTTGTAATGCTGGAAAAAAATGTGGTAATTGATACTGATTTTTACGCATGTTTATATGCTAATATTATGTTTTATGAGTGAATAAAAATACATGTTTTAAATTTTAGCAACACTGTCCTCATTGAAATTTGATATATCATTGCCTATCATGTGAGGTAGTCCTTCAGTACTAAAGATTCAGAATGTGGTTCTGAAGTAAATTTTCAGATAATTGCCTAATAGCAGGAAATTAATGGTTTCTGGATGTACTGTGGCCCTGAGCTGAAGAAAACGGCACCAAAATATATGTTTGCCAAGTTTAAAATCTAAATGTATAGATGCATAATCACATCGTACACATACATATGAAATAAATATATTTAAATGTGTCAGTAGGTGAAACTAATGGTGGTGGAGCTGAGCGCATGGATCATGCTCCTCCAGCAGGGGTCGCTGCAGTCATTGCTCTGAACCGCTCACTGTTTACGGAAGTCCGAGTGACGTGTCACTGTGCACCGCTGCATTGTGGGAAGGGAAGTGGCGCTGACGGCAGCTGATGACAGGCTGCTCTGTTCGGTGCATATCTTCGATCAGGGATCGGGTTTGTCGGTATTAATTGACAGGGGACGATGATGCTCCTCGGAGCCGGTGTCAGCGCGACGTGAAGGCGACCAGCACGTGCCGGTGTCATCGCTGCTCTCCTGCGCACGGGCGACGGACGGCGGAGAAGAGGGATACTGTGTCAATGGACCGCGGCGTTTTTATTTTCTTTTCTAACGGAGGCGAGTGAAGTAGTGACGGATTATAACCCCACCGTGAATGGGCGCGCGGGGCGACGGCGCTCGCGCATTCCTCATACTTTGAAGTTTCCCGAGATTAGCTTCGAAGGCGCCGTTAAAGATGTCGACGAGCAGTCCCGAGGCGGTGAAGAGGCTGCTGGAGAATATGCAGACGGACCTGCGTTCCCTGTCCATGGAGTGCAAGAAGAAATTCCCCCCAGTCAAAGAGGTTAGCCCCGGCTCGCTAGCTCCACTCTGCCGTTAGCTTGGTCTCGAGCACCTGGGTTCCATATCCAGTCTGATGTGTCGCTCGTAATAATCTTAGTTTGTATTACCCATTAGTCAGTTTGGACTCGTCTCTAGACTTAACACAAGGCCGCTGCTCTGTTGTGGGACGTGGACACTGAGTTGTCCTCATGCTGTACGGGAAGACTAAAAGTTATGTGTTTGCTGGGCCTTCATAAGCACCGCACACACACAAAACACGTTAAATACATACAATTTAGTCATGTAACAGCTCCTAACTCCTTATCGCCTGTGTTGGTTTATGCGATCAAAGTGTTATGGATCCTTTCGGCACCCTCTGCAGTAAAGGGGAATCACGTTTCATTTACACTATAGATATGTACGTTATTTAACAGGCATGTTCATTGTTCACATCGGACTAATGGAAATGTGACTGAACAGTAATTCATAGGTTCTGCTAAATTGCAAGCAAAAACAATCATATACTAACTTATAGGTAAGTGAGATCCTTTATATTTTATACTCCTGGCCAACCAACGTTGAACTATGAACTATGTGCTCACAATAATAGATGGTTTTGTGTGTGGTTGAATGGGCAGCAGTAGAATGAGAGTGAAATTGTTTACCACGTTTGTTTCGCACTTTGCAATCACCTCTTGCATGCGACTGCTACGGTCTATATTCGTTTTCAGCCCTGTAAACGTAGTAAATCTCTCTCCATGTTCTGTTGTAAAAAAAAAAAATGTACACATACACGCATGCATACTTTTTGCGTCGTCTGTGACTCATCCTGGATGACCTTGGTATATTCTCACTACATATGTTGGGGCTTTTTTATATTACCGAATTCTCTGAGCATCAACACCATGCATTTCATTGTGCCAAATCAGGGATGTGTCAGAATATTCCTAGCGACGAATGAAACCAGCATGGCTGGATTAATGACACCAGTGAGATTGTTTGTGTGTGATTTGTGAGACTGAGCCCTTTAACCATTTTAGTCTAATGCTGTGGCAGTTCTGCATTAATTAAGCACAGATGAAATAGCTCTCTCTCTTGTCTGCTAGGTCTGTCAAGGATCTAATGTTGTGAGTTGGCTTCGCCCGTGTTGACATAACTACTGTTGTGAGAACCATTACGTACAAGTGTTTTGTTTAGTTTTTCTTACTCACTGGAGTGTCTTATTGTCTGTGGTTGCTGACTGGCTTCCTTGTGCAGTGGTGATGGTGACTACCAGTGACATCATGGCTCACTGAGTTTAGCCTTAACTGAATGGTGCAAGGCCATGCGATGTCGGTACATGTAGTGTCACATTTGCAAAACAGTAAACCAAGGTTTTATGGCTCCTCTTCGCCCCAGACAACACTTACCCATCTTTGTTTTTCTTCCTACTATAGTTTGAATGTACAAGATTTATGCATATAAATCTATACATGCGGTTAGTGACATGCGAAATTGGGTATACACAACCTCCATTTACCTTCTGTTGGTGGTTTGGATCGACAGCTTTGCGTTTGCAGACACATTTTCACTGAAATGCACACAGGGTGTTGCCTGTGTTTTACATAGTTATGTCATTTAACTGACGCCATCTCGGTTAGTGCCTCCTTACCTTAATTCCCTTTAATTCCCAGGTGCAGCCAGCTCACTGGCTGCTCGCCTATATGTAACAGTGCTCACACAGGTCTTAAGATCAAATGCTCTCCTGTATGCAGGGTTTGCGGCCATGGAAGAATGTGTCAAATATTTGTCTCGCTGGGAAAGTGTTTGTCGCGCCAGGCCGGCTTATTTTCCCTCAGGACTCACTTTGGGTAATTTGGCGTTGAAATTAGGCAGTAATAGCAAGTGTTTCCAGTTCCTTTTTGCGGTGCCTTCACTGCACATTGATTCCGTCCCCTGACTCAGAGTGCTTGATGCCTCCAAAATGAGCTTTGTGGCAGTCGCACAGGACCATAAAACGCATACAGCTGGTCTCAGTCAAAGGCTTCTTACTGGCCCTTGCTGGGGGCCCTTACGAAGCCCAGAAGCTTTAAATATTGATTTATCATCTCTCAGATTGCCCTGGTCCTTACAAGCATCTTCCCCTCAGGGATCACAGGAGTGTAGAGCCACTTCGGTGTCCCAGACTATCGGAGTTCACGAACGCCCCCGCTTGATAGTGTTGTGACTGGAACAACCTTTTCCAATATAGGCCGTCATGATAATATATTATCTGGAACGTTTCTGCAACAAACGCGCCGAGTACCAGCAGCTGCTCTTATTTTGAATTCAGATCCTTTTTCGACGGCTATAACAGCACATTAATATAGACCATGGCTTTTTAATCCATGGCTATAATGCGATTACCCTTTTCCATCAAGAATGTTTATTTATTTAAAACGGTCTGTTCATTTCTCATGGAAGAGAGACACTTTGTAATTTTGAATTCATTGGTTGTAAAGGAATCATGTCTGGGAGAAAATGATCGAGTCGTCATGCCAAAGCATTGTGCCCCTGTTTGTAAATGATAAATGAAGATGCCCTGACCTAATTTCCCAGCCAATCTCCCTGTCTATTTCCCCCCCAGTGGCGTCGCACCACGGCCAATGTTTTCACTGGGAAAAGAGGGGACAAGAAATGTCTCATTGATTCTTTTCAGTGGTATCTTAACTTCACACTTCCGGGCTCTCCTTTTCAGTGAGTAGCAGTCAGGGAAACCGTCAGGGCTTTGCCGCTCTGGTAGCTTTGGCAGAGGTGGGGAAAAAAAATAAAAAATAATGTCGTCAGTCATGCCTCTGCCCTCTCTTTGGATGAGTCGGGTCCTGTCAAATGGAAGTAGCTCCCAGTGAAGTGTGACCGCTTGTCTTTCGAAAATGTGCACAATTAATCTAAAAAAAAAAATCAAACATGTAAAGGTATTATGGGTAAACATTAAAAGGCTCAACTCATTTGCCAGACAGGTCATGTCTGCCATTCAGCGACAATCTAACAAGCAGCACGCAGCCAGGCCTCACTGAAGAATCCTTTTTGTAGAAGTGGGTTTCAAAAAACTGCTGACTTCAGAGAGTCTCGCAGTGACTCTGGGGAAGTCTTCACTGTGTGGATTTGCTAAGAAATGAGCTGGCACTCAGAACGTGGGCCAGTTCCGCTTTGAGTACCTCCACCGTCAGGAGAAGAACTGAATCCACAGAGCACTTCCTGATAACAACTCGACGATCAATACAGTTTATTGTCTATGTGGTCGCTGTTTTTTTTTTTGAAATTGTACATTTGTGGTTTACTTTGGCAAAGCCAGACCTTACGATATAATTGAAGCTCTTGTCACAAGCATTTCAAGGGGACTTGAAATGCTATTTATAACCTGATGATTGGAGAAAGCCCGCCCATCTTCCCCACTGCCCCTTGGGGCAAGAGCTGCTGAAATTTTCACTTGGCTAGACGGACATCTGAAAAGCTGACGTTCCCAGAGCTGGAAACGATTTCCTTACATGTGCAATTTTTTGTTTGACAAGCAGAACAAGGCCAATGGATATTTATTATATATTTAATCCTAACAAAAGCAAAAAAAAAAAGAGCTCACATTGAAACTGGCAAATGATGTGATATTTATAATTTCTTTTATCAGAAATGTTATGTTCATTGACAAAATATGTAATCGATAATCAGATTGCTTCTGTAACCTGATAAATATCAGATACATTTATATCACTTTTGCAAAGCCAGAGAAACCAAATGTAAGTTTTGTTTCAACGTCTTTTTTTTTCAAATTGAACCTCACTACTTTCCCAGACTTTTGGTGTTTAGGCTAAAGTGTATTATTATCACAGCCTCTGGGAAAATCAAAAGCAGCCACAGCATGGTTGTAGTCATTTGGGAATAAAAAGCTCACTGTGTTCTCCTCACTGCCCTGTAGTGAACTCTTGTTTCTGTGTGAGGAAACAATGGAGAAGAGGGAGCCTGGCCTTTCCCCCCCCCCCCCCCCCCCCCCCCCCCCCCCCCCCCCCCCCCCGAGATTAACTTTTTAAAGAGCGGTAGGGAAATAGGCCAGGTCACAGGTTGCACTGACGGCCCAACACGCACGGACCGGTGGTTGCCCGTTAACCAGAGATTCGGCAAATTGTGAATTGTTGACTTCTGCAGAGGCTTGACCTTGTGACTCTTCAAATGGCACATTTTAAATTGATACTGTCACGTTGCTGGTTAGACATGTCACTCTGATGTCGAGGGCAATTGCCATATTTCTCTCCATCGAGACTGTTCATTCAGAGTCATTTGACTTGCTTATGATTACACTATACTGTCATATTGTGAGCACAGACAAGGGAGTGATGGAATGGCTTGCTGCCTTGTTTTTGTCGTGTGGACCTGTAAAATCAGCACGTAGTGGTCACTTAAATAAAAGGATTTGTAATCCAAAATGATTAATGCGACCATGTTATATTACCTTATCTTGCATGTACTAGTTTTATACTAGTATAATATTAATCATCGATTCAAATTTGTGGAGGAAGTCATTGCTGCAGTGGTGATGAGTTGCATGAATAAACAAAATCACAGTGTTTTTTTTTCCCCCAATGTGGCAGTGACAATAGCATAACTGTGACAACAACTGGCATTGTTCAATTTCTGTCACATTTCCTTTGTTCGCCATGCTTCATCCATTTAGGTGCAGGGAAATAGCACGGTCTTTCAGTCTTCCCCTGTACAGGTGTCTGAAAGTAGCAACACACAAAATAAAGATTGTCACTATGTAATGACAGAGTAAAAGAAACCGTGGGAATAGATTAGATTGGTGGAGGGAATAATGATGATGAAGAAATCTGGAAAGATGTGGGAAGAGACATATGACAGGATTGTAATGACTTGCAGGTTGTTTATAATGAGACCTGTTTTTGTTTGGACTGGTAAATGCTCAATATCTTTGTTTCCTACAGACCGACTTACGTCTGTCTACATGTCATCCCGTCCTCCCACAGCTCTCCCTCTCTCTCTCTGTCTTTTACAATTCTTAGCATCTCTCCCCCACCAGACACCTCACTGGGGAAATCACTCCCTTCTAGTGCATCCCTCTCAAGTTGAAGCCCGGCAGCATAGTGGTGCCACACCATCAGCAACGATTTTTTTTTTTTTTTTTTTTCTTCTTCTTTTTTTTTTTTTTTCCTTGTGACTTCCTTAACTCAAATGTCTCCTCTCTTCCTTTCCCCCCAGGCTGCAGAGTCTGGGATTGTGAAGATTAAGACCATTGCAGCCAGGAATACAGAAATACTGGCAGGTAAGTGAGAAAGGTGGCGAGTAACCATGCCTGACATGTCTATTTGGCACTCCACTTCACTCTGAATAGAAACCGATTGCCCCCTAAAATATTTTTTATAGTTGAGTTAAGTGAGCTTGATCACGTCGCGATCAAGTATACATCAAGTCGCTACAAATATAACAAGCGAACAAAGTGCTTATATTCACATCAAATATTTTGTCTACACAAAAGAAACATACGGAACAAAGATATCTATTGTTTTCTTTATTCATGGAGCCAGTCTGTGGTTTGTCACATGTATCTTTCAATACGCACATGAAAAAAAAGGGATACCTTCATATTCATTTGCATTAAAGCTCAGTTTTAATGATGAAGTGCCCCCGGAATTTGTTGATTAGATGTCTGTATTTTCTAGATTCACAAAAGAGCAGTTTTGACCGGTGTCTCATCCGTTGAATAGGATACCGCTTTGTGTGTCAGCGCAGCCCTGATCAACAAATTCCGGCTTTTTGTGACATTTGCAGCGTTGACGCATTGTCCACATTGTCCACTGATGACCGTCTAGCTCCCGCCGCCCCACTGTTACTGTACAACAAAGACACTGGGGGAGAGTATTTGTTTATCTCCGTCTCCTGAATGGATTTGCTGGTTCTTGCTGCAGCATAATGAGGAGTTAGAAATAGAATTGGTGAAACTGGTTGTGCAGGTCGGAAGGAACCCAATCCCATGCAATGAGCGTAAACGTGACATATCATTTTGCACATTTGGCTCTCCATTTTGCAGCACTGGTGTTTGGTTTTAAGGCATCGGACTGCTTCAGTTGAAATAACAATGTTGCACTCATTTTAGGTTATTTTCGTTTTGTAAAATAAATGATGGCATTTTTCAACATTCCATTGCCTACGGAACCCATGAACGTGTCCGGACAGAGGTTAGGTTCACGGAGACAATCGTCCTCATCTGTGTCCTCTTCCCCGCAGCTCTGAAGGAGAACAGCTCAGAGGTCGTGCAGCCTTTTCTGATGGGCTGTGGCACCAAGGAGCCAAAGATCACCCAGCTGTGTCTGGCTGCCATCCAGAGACTCATGTCCCACGAGGTGGTATCTGAGGTGAGGAGAATGAGGTAGCCTGGTATTCGAAATACATGCGCACGCACACAAAACAGACAGCAAAAAAAATAGCGATCAGCATATTGTAAGGTAAAGTACTGTTGATGTTTTATGGAGGGAAATTTTGCAATGTCCTTATTTGTCTTGCATGGAGATTATGATTCAAGAGAGCTAAGTCGATACCCGTGTCCTCGGGGAATGTTTTCCCCATGTAGTCATTAAGAAAGCACATTTCTAATTTATGGTTCCCTGATTGAGTGGCCAAATGATATCAGAGCAGGGGCCTCGTCTTTCCTAAGAACCCTCTTAAAGACTTATCGCTTATGATCGCACCTCCTCTCCTTACACCTGTGACACCCAAACATACCTAACGAGCACTCTCTTTGTCACGCTGCTTAATCCTACTTTTTTTTTTTTTTATTCAACAGATTAAGCAGTTCTGTCGTCGTTATTTCAAAGACTCTAAGTTGTGGTTCAATTATAAGTCGCTTTGGAGGAAAGCACATCGAAAAATAGAATAAAAAATGTTACAAACCATAGCTTACCTTTCTGAAGAGCGTGAAGGTCCGAGCTACTGAAAGAAAAACACTTCTCATGGCTGTGGGCTTGAGATAATGCATTCCACTTATCACTCAGTGTCCATTTGTTTCTTTTTCTCAGCCACTTCAGCTTTGACTGTTTCAAAGATAAGCATGATCCATTTTTTTATGGATTGTCACACTTCTTCCAGGACCATCGTTTTGTCGGACACATTTTTTTTATTGATCCTCCCCTACCAATTTGTGAATTACCAAACAAGTGCATAATGATAAAGAGCTGTTGTACAATCCAACACCCATGTTCTTGCAAATCCAAGTTGACCTCCCACCTCAGGTAGGACTCAATGTAACTAATCCATATCCAATCAGGCAGTGCAAATATTACAATGGATAATCTGCCTTCATTACCGTCACGAGTGGCTTCAACCTTTCCTCTCCCACGAATGAATCTCTCCCGCAGTTTTGGTCCATTGTTTAGTCGTTCTAGGGTTGCATGGGGTCGTGTACAGGGCCGCTGTATTCAATGAAACCATTGGCCTAGAAATACTAGGATGCTCCAGTAGTTCCACGCTATCTGTGTGTGTGTGTGTGCGCGATGGCAGTCTCACAGCCCTGAAGGAATCGGTGTGTGTGACAAGGTATCCATCTCAGGCCGTGGGTGGCCACAATGATTTCTTTAACCTAACAGTATTTCAATATGAGCGTATGTGACGAGAGTGGAGTCAGACCTGAGATCAGAGCCGTTTCAAAGCCGGTACCTTGGAGCTGCGGCACAATACACCATAAAAGGCCGTTTATTAAAGCTTATTGAGCCCGCCCATGCCTTCTACAGTCTGATGTCAAGAGTTTATTTAATTAGCCTAACACGGGTTTTGAAGCTATCGCGTTTGGTGGGCGAGACTTAAGTGGGGGGAAAAAAAAAAATCCTCTCACGATGGCTATGTGGGGTCATTTTGCTCTTCTGAATTACATTTAGATAGTTACGTGTTTCAGGAATCAAGGTTGTTGCTGAGTCAGCATTAAAGAAAACCATGCACCAATTGCTTCTTAACCCTAAATAGAGATGATTGGGAAAAGCGACATATCGTCATTAATTCTGAAAAGGCGATATCTTTAACAAACATTTGTTTAAAATCTATTAAATATGCCAAACATTAGTTCCAGCTTTTCAAATATGAAAGGTAGATTTTTTATTTTGATTCTTGGTTAGATATCAAACAATTGTATGTTTTTAGACTTTTTTCATTTCATTTATTTTTTTAGTATTTTTTTGCCTTTCAGTACAAGAGCAGCACAGATGGGGTTCGTGACCAAAGACAGGACACACGGTGTCACTTGATATCAGCGTCTAGTGACATAATGTTAACTGGCAGGTGGAATTTGGTGTTTTTTAAACTGAGGGATATTGTGACCCCTGAGCAGGGGCATGCACCAGCTGGTACCACTAGGATCATTTCGTGCTCGTCTGTGATGAAGGGCGGTGTGACGTCGGGGCCCCTCATCGCATCGGTTGATTACAAGCAAGTGACTCTAAAAGTGTGTTTATTTTTGTGTACACAACAGGCAGCAGCGGGGAACATCATAAACATGTTGTGGCAGCTGATGGAAAATGGTTTAGAGGAGCTGAAGCTTCTGCAGACGGTCCTCGTCCTGCTTACTACCAACACGGTTGTACACGATGAAGTACTTTCCAAGGTACAAGGCCGACACACTCCTAAATGACATCAACTGTGTATATATACTCATCCTACACCCTTGCATCCATACCTATGTACTCTTTGTGTGGACTAAGGTATCTACCTAACCCACTTCTGCACCTCAGTGAGTCATAGTCCACCCATTTTTGAACTGTGGCTGTGTGTGTGCAGCATCACAACATGGTGCAAAACGATATGAACTATCCAACTGACCCACTCTCTTCACGCTATTTTTGTCACAATATGTTTTCCTGTTTCGTCCCTGCCCAGGCCATAGTGCTGTGTTTCCGTCTCCACTTCACCAAGGACAACATCACCAACAACACGGCAGCCGCCACCGTCAGGCAGGTCGTCACTGTGGTGTTTGAAAGGATGGTGGCGGAGGACGAGCGGTTCAAGGGTCAGATGATGTTTCTACTATTTGGGTGACATGGGGTGTCCATACTTATTTAATTTATTTTAGAGGAGAGGGGCCTTAATATACCCAGAGTTAATCTATTTAGCGGTTATTGAGTATATCTGTCCCATGTATGATTTGACACTCACCCTGTTGATAAACTTGTTTTACACTTCTACCGTAGATGAGCTGCTTAAATTAAAAATATATAAATATCATTCCACCCAGGCATTGTTGAGCAGCCTCCTCCTGTCCAAGGAAATACCAACAGGCGGTCTGTTAGTACTCTGAGGCCCAGTGCAAAAGATGCATACATGCTGTTCCAGGTAAGTCCACCAGAGGGCGGCAGCCTTCCACACAGTGGTACATTTTGATGCGAAGCCCTTCAACCAAACTGGCTTTGAAACGTGGCTCATGAGCTCAACGTTTTTAAAATACAGAAACCAGAATTGTCCCAACAATTGGAACAGTGGAAAACAAGCTTGTAGTTGCTTTTATTTCTTATTTTTTCACAAAATCAGTGGTCCCTTGTCTAAGTTCATTCCTGTCATTCCTCACACATGCTGTACTGTTCTGTAAAGATGACCGTCCTTCCAGCAGAGCTTATTGTCAACCACAACACGGGTTGGACATAACAATGAATTGTTTGGAATGCTGTTGTGTGTCACCCCGCAGGACTTGTGCCAGCTGGTTAACGCAGATGCTCCCTATTGGCTGGTGGGGATGACAGAAATGACACGGACGTTTGGCCTGGAGCTGCTGGAGTCTGTCCTCAATGATTTCCCTGGGGTATTCCTACAGGTACAAATAGTCTAACATACATCTTATGCATGTCGAAAATCAGAGGTTGTGTGTTCCATCTCTCAATTTCTCTGACCCCAACGTCCCGCTCTCCCTCTCTGTTCCCCACCCAGCACCAGGAGTTCAGTTTCCTGCTGAAGGAACGAGTGTGTCCACTGGTGATCAAGCTCTTCTCCCCCAACATCAAGTTCCGGCAGGGCAGCAACAGCGCTGCCTCGCCGGCACCTGTGGAGAAACCTTACTTTCCCATCTGCATGAGGCTGCTGCGCGTGGTGTCCGTTCTCATCAAGCACTTCTACAGCTTACTGGTGAGGAACCGATCCGCGGGACGGTCCGCTGGCCAGAGCTGTGGCCTGATAGATGTTTTATGAGTGAGGGATGTTCTCGAGCACAGGACTGATGCATTTAATGAATCTGCTGAGATTAGCATTGGATTAGAGTGGTTCACTTTTGTCTTAGTTCTGCTCTGGGTGCTTTAATGAGCTTAGTTGCATCTGAGTAATAAAGCCTTGCAGCTGTGTTTACGTAGTGATATTCTGCCCATCCTTGAGATAGAAATTGGTCTTTTTGCCTACGTCCATTAAGAAGTGTGTAGGGAATGGCTTCATCAAAGCCTGAAGGGATTCTGGGATTTTATCGGAGGCAAATTTCCAGTTACAGGGACAGTCTCTATTTGTTAAGCAGGCCAACACTCGCCGCAACTCAATATGCATGCGTTTGTTTTGCAGGTGACTGAGTGTGAGATTTTCTTGTCTCTGCTGGTGAAGTTTCTGGATGGGGAGAAGCCACAGTGGCTGAGAGCAGTGGCCGTGGAATCAGTTCATAGGCTATGTGTGCAGCCACACCTTTTACGGTAAGGAATGTTAAGGGTGTAACAAAGAAAATGTCATGAACTAGGACACACGTCTTATTTGATGAGCCCCGAAACATGAAAATGTCCCTGTTAAATATTAACCAAAGTTTTGCAGCTGCGTTGTATGAAAGGACACTCGATTGGTGATAATAATTCTTGAATGACTCTCCACCGAGCATCCGAACAGTCTGGCCGAATGTTTCTGTAATTGCTGATTTATCTATCTCAATATACGTCGGCAGAGATTGTTGATGAAACGGAAAAAAATCTTTGATCAAAATAGGCTTCTTTGGATGCCACCAAATAATGTGGGCAGCTGGGGCTACTCTGGTGCTGCTGAATCGAGGGGATGCTGAGACAAATCTGTCTTTCTAGGTTAATTTGATGAACGAGGAGCCAAGTTAAATATAGAGCCGAGTCTGAGCGAGCCAAACATTGTCTAGATTGCCTTCGAAATATCATCTTTTACAGCATATTTCTGTTCTGTTTCAGCACCCACATGACCGGCCCGTGTCTGACCACTGATCTCGAAAGTTGTTTTCTTTTTTTCCAGCTCATTCTGCCAGTCATACGACATGAAGCAGCACTCCACTAAGGTATTCAGAGACATTGTCAACGCCCTGGGGTCCTTCATCCAGTCCCTCTTCATTGTCCCCAATGCGGGCAGCATTCCTGCAGTCAGCGCACCTGCTGGTTAGTTTGCTGTTTTTTTTTAAAGCAATCAGGTCCGCGTTTTGACCTCTACAGTGCTGTTTTTTTTTTTTTTTTTTTTTTTTTTTTTATATATGTTGTATTTGATTTCCGCTCCCCCTCTATTTTGTATGTGTAGGTGCCTCAGGCTCAGGGGCCCAGGGCACAGCACAGGGCGGCCCGGGGACAGGAGGAGTCGGTGGAAACCTGACCACCCAGGCTGCATTCGAATACCGTGGTACATGGATCCCCCTCATGACTGTCAGTGTCCAGGGCAGCGCCAAGGCCACCTAGTAAGTCCTGTTGGCACACAAACTTAAGTCATTTAACATTCTAAACATAACTTATACATGAAGCAATGAAATGACGGACTTTTCTGCAGAAACAACAAGGGATGATTTGAAGTTGTGGGAATTACCACTCCTGTGCTGCTAATGGATATAAATGCAATCTCCTGAAACAGATGATCACAGTCAGAGATGAAGACTTAAATCCTGCTTGAAAATTTTAAATTTCACAGGAAAGTAATATTTAAAATACAGAGAATTACATGTGCCAGAGGCCTTGCTGTAACCAAGTGAGGTATTGTCTAAATTGACATCTCTGACACTAATGGAATCAATTTACTATTTATACTAGTCATTAAGATACCTAATGGTGGTTTTTGAGGCTAGGTCCAGGTAAAAACTTCAGGAATCCTGCGCGCAAGCGTGAATGCTTGGACATCCTGGCATATCCTGATTTTTCGATAAAGGTTGGGGCTTACATGCAAGTAAGCATAAAGCAACTAATGTGGTGATATACCCATTCACTCAAAGATGGTAGACTTGTGGACAGACTCAGATTTAGTTTTACTTTAAACATTTTCTCACCATAATTAATGAATAAAATTGGATTCATTCCAGCCCAATCCAGTAAATCACTACCGTCTCACCTGCTCTTTCCCTCTTTTCATCCACCAGTCTGGAGATGCTGGACAAAGTGGAGCCCCCATCTATCCCAGAGGGCTACGCCATGTCTGTGGCCTTTAGTGCCCTGTTGGACCTGGTCAGGGGCATTACTTCCATGATAGAAAGAGAATTGGCTACCGAGGAGGGGGTGGCTGCTGAATTCAGGGAGGCTCACCCTGACCAGCAGTGGCAGCTGCAACCTGGTAAGGAATGGCGAGGGGCACTTCATAAGGTGGCTCCCATAGTGCGGTGAAATTATCAGTGGGGAAAAGATCAATAAAATGCGATAAGATATGCTACAAATAAACATAATAGACAAATAGACATGTGTATATAAACGTTATATTTTAAAGTTTATGTACCCCTTTATTAGGGGTACCTGCCAAAGCCATTAGGATTTTAGGGGCCATCACTTGCATGACACCTGGTGACCAGGACAGCCAATAAGAAACCAGCAAATAAGATAACACAATTGTTGTGTTTCTTTCCCAGGAGCCCACCTGGTATGGGAGGAGATGGTCAGTGCCTGTTGGTGTGGTCTACTGGCTGCTCTGTCTCTGCTGCTGGATGCAAGGTAAATCCTCCTGTTGCCTTAGAACACTTATTAATAATGTTTTATTCTATAGAGCCGGGCTTCTCAAGCTCCGGACCCAGGTCAGGACATTGGGGACTCGAAATAGGGACGAACGTCCTGCGTGATACCCTCGTGACTTTTTTTTGTTGTCTTCTCTCTACCCTCGCCCTGTTCCCTCAGCACCGATGAGACGGCGACCGAGAACATCCTGAAGGCCGAGTTGACCATGGCCTCACTGTGTGGTCGGCTGGGACTGGTGACGCCGCGAGATGCCTTCATCACAGCCATCTGCAAGGCCTCTCTGCCGCCACACTATGCTCTGACCGTCCTGAGCTGCAACGCCGCCAACCTCTCTAGCAAAAGTACGCCTCTGCATGTGCATCTGAACAGAACCTGTGTAGCTGACTTCCTGTGGCCATATACATGTCATCTGGGTCGTAAGTCCTGGTATCATTTCTGGGGAATCCTGAAAAAAACATTTACTACCAAGATATGGAGGCGGGTCTGTACTCCTGCTTTAATATGTACATCATGAAATCAGAAAAATACGAGTAATACACCCACATAAAAAAAAAAAAAAACACTTATACCCTGAGTATGGCCTCTGGTCATGTATATTTATGTTAAATTAATGAGCACATCTCATCTCCCACGTGGTTAAACCAGCATTCTGTTAAACTGAGTTTAAAGTGTAAACTGTTGGCACCCTGCCAGTCCCCAGTGCCCTGCTCTTATTGCCTTAATCCATAACTTTTGACTGTGGATTCTAATTAGGAACACCGAGGAGAACGTGTCTGGGGGAGTGTAGACAGACAGACGCACACACAGCTGCTCTCCAACCAACCACTCAGACATTCGGCATTTGCATATTGGCTTGTAGAGATAAAGTCGGCAAATTGGGTCTCAACTGGCAGTGGATGTTTGCCTCCGAGTTCATTAAGGAAGCTTTTCTTGCATGTCGTAAGCTTGTTACGAAAAGCAGTTTGAGTGCGACTCCTCTGACTGCTCTGTGTGTTTGCGCCCTTGCGGGTCTGTGTGTGTTCTCCACAGCCTACTCGATCCAGGGCCAGAGCGTGCAGATTATCAGCCCCTCCAGTGAATCTCATCAGCAGGTGGTGGCGGTGGGGCAGCCACTCACCGCCCAGCCCCAAGGCACGGTGGTGGTAAGGTCACACACATTCACGCGCAATTATAAACAAGCCGCGGCTCCTCTCGACATGTGATATTTTCCATTTATGTTGCAGCGTCTCCGTGAGTTTAGTGAAGTGGAAGGTTTTTAGCCTTATCTGCAATTTGACTCCTTGCAATTTGGCCTGGAGAAATGTATCCGCTAAATTCCTGATTATGTGCATTAAAATGTGCTTCGGTTTAACTCTCTGACCCGCTGTTAGCTGACTGCAAAGAACATCCAGTGTATGCGAACCCTGTTGAACCTAGCGCACTGCCACGGGGCCGTGCTGGGCACATCCTGGCAGCTGGTTCTGGCTACCCTGCAGGTAATACCATCACCACACAGGAATGCTTACAACTAGACAACAGGGGGGGGAGCACACTTATTTTCTATCTCACACACACACTCTCATGCATACACCCTTTTAATACTTCTTTTTATAAGGTTATTGTTAGTCCTGAACGAAATTCTGTTAAAATGTGTTGCGTTAACTTCTTGTCTCGTAAGCTTCGTAAAGAGAAGGGACAGTTTCGATGTTTAAATGACATACTTTGTAATTCTCCTGAGTTATAGTGAATCATTTGCAGTATTTCGATGTACTTTTCATGACTTTGTTAGTTATTAGAATTGTGATTCAACTTTCCTCTCCCAGCATTTAGTGTGGATCCTGGGACTGAAGCCGGGGATGGGTGGTGCCCTGAAGCCTGGCCGAGCTGTTGAGGGACCCAGTACAGTGAGTTTTTGTTTTGTTTTTTTGGAACGGCACACTGCTGTTTTTCCTCACCTCATTGTTGGCAATGGGCTAACTGGCTGTGTTTGTGTCTATTGCCCTAACAGGTGCTGACCACAGCAGTGATGACAGACCTGCCCGTCATCTCCAACATCCTGTCCAGACTTTTTGAGAGCTCCCAGTAAGGACCATTGTTGAACCAAGTACTCCTAAATAGAAACTATTAATTATCAATGGGCTCTTGAATAAAATAGCCCAGTGTATATGTTTTTTTTTGAAATATTCTTATTAAGTCATTCAAATATTTATTGCGTAAAATTGTGTGTGAAGACATTATCACTTTTTTGGGTTGGAAAATAGTTGTTCATCCACATAACTAATAATTGGAAATTGCCAGAAGAATACCTAACGTTATTAATAAGAATATGGATATCTGGGGAAAAAAAGAAGAAAAAAAATCTCATTCTTCAATATGCGATCTTTATTTGTTGTGTAATCTAGGTACCTAGACGATGTGTCGTTGCATCACCTGATCAACGCTCTGTGTTCTCTCTCCCTGGAAGCCATGGAAATGGCTTATGGAAACAACAAGGTAAAGGCTTTATGGAGAAGTAATTATTTTCAACTGCAGTTATAAGCATTCTGCTACTACCCTGCAGTTGCCTTCAACTAACAAGATTAGAATGCAGGGTAAGCAAAAAAAAAAATTCTCTTCTCTTGTTTTCAGGAACCATCTCTATTTGCGGTGGCCAAGCTCCTGGAGACTGGCTTAGTCAACATGGATCGTATAGAGATCCTTTGGAGGCCTCTGACTGGCCACCTACTTGAGGTAACATGTGAATACAAATATGAATTTATAGAGCCACATTTCAGAAAGCGCGCATTTAACACACGGGGCTTCATACACTGGCAAATGTTTGCCATTTACTCAGAGCTATGGCCCAAATAGTATAGACAAAAAAAAGAACACACTGTTATGAGCACCAAACTTCTGTGTATTCATACTCAATATATAGCTCATTACAATAATATCCATTGCCCATCTTTTTCTTAAACAACATTTTTACATTTGCTTCATTGCTAACACTTTTAATTGGCCATTTATTTTACGAGTTACTTTTCGATAAAAACCGTGAACTTATTACATTATACTTTTAATAATGCCCGCACAGAAAATGTGACCTGTTAAAGGGTATATATATATATATTCAGGTTCACGTTCAGGTTCATACTTTGGATTCCTATTTTTAAAGGTTCAAATGCTTTATTCTTCAGTAAGCACAACGGTTTCCTCACACCGTCCATTTTTGCCTCACCTCTTTCTGAAACACCTGGTTGTAGCTCCTGTCTCTTGTAGGCTCTCCTCCCACTAATTCCCATAATGCTCTGATTGGAAAGCCCTAATGTGCGGGGAATTGCTTCTAGCCCATGTAGAAAATGTAACGCCCTGTTTTGCTCGTTGTACATTGAGCAGGTGTGGGCAGAGGTATCGGCGTGACTCCTGACACTGCAGGTGCTTCAGGATAAATGTTGGGAGAGGAGTTCGTGAATAACTTTTTACAGGCTTTTAACTTTTAATATATTTGTCAAAAGTCACAAAGGACGAACACATGGGAAAAGAACAAAGTGTAAAAAGAATAATATCTCTGCCTTAAATAGGCTCTGGAGACACATTTCCCCGAATCTTATTCCGAGGGCTGTAACTTTTTCTTCTGATGATGATCTCATTGGAGATTTCATTGACAATCTGAAACCAATCTCTTGAAATAACGAATGCCAGAAGAATGTCAAAATAATTGCCCTCTCTGTTGGACCCTCTGGTTCCTTTACCCAGTACTCAGGCTCTCATAACGCTGTTTAGTTTTTCGTGGAATGCGTTGCAGATGAGCCCCTTAAGTAAAACTGAAATCACTGTTGTGGGCAGCCACATGGAGTCCTGTCAGGGTGAGACAAATAGCAAAAGTAAAATAGCGGGTGATGAACCTCACGTTTTTTTTGCTCGCTTGCACTGTGTAACATCTTTCAGTCAGTGCTGAATATCAGTGAAGCTTTGACATATTTACTTACCGTACGTATGGCTGCTCTTTCTAGAAGCTGTTTTACAAGCTGTGTGAGTGTAAAGTGTGTCGTTTTGAGGATTTTCTTCACATTCTCTTTATCTGTTTCCCCTCTCCTTTGCAATGCTGTCTGTCTTTGCAGAAGGTAAGTTCAGATGTCCACTTCTTTAATCATTGGCTTCCTCCTCTCTCTTTTTTTTTTTTTTTTTTTTTGTTTCTTTTTTCCCCCCAAATCCGTTCTCCCTCGCAATCTGGCAACAACATGTTGGATGCGAGAGGTCACCGCGTCAGAATGCGTTTTACATTGCTCTGCTGTCGGTGTTTGATTTTACATTCTTGCGCATCATTTGCCATGTAAAGCTCTGATTTGTCACATGGACATAATCTCTAGCGGCGCCTGCAACGTTTCCTTATTGCTGATAAAGGCTGCTTATCTTTCTTTGCAGGCTTGTTCATATCAAAACAATAGAAAATAGCATTTTTCAAGTAAATATGACGACGGAGTCACCTTTATTGTTTATTTACAGATGCATATTATGGTAAGGATTATATTGAAAAGGAAGGCATGAAACATTATGTAGGTTTAGGGGTGAAGCATTTTAAATGAGATGCACGGGGACCATCTTGGTTCTGAATTGGCACATCTACAGTATCTATTCAAATATCTGTGCACAATGAATCTTTCCTTCTTGAATTTAGAAACTCTGATTCAGTCAAACTTATCAAGACAAGTTTGACAAACTTCCCCACAGATCAATTATTTGTGGTTGCAGATGAGTGAGAATATTACACTCTACACACAAAATACATGTTTTGTATCGCCCTTCCTGCTCAACCTGTTCTCTCCGTACGCATCTATACTCGCTGTCATGATTACATTGCCCGTCGCAGCATATCTCGATATCACAGGGGGATCCCAGTTTCAATCACGCAGTCTGTGGTTGGTTTACTTCAGCCAGTTGTTTCACACACCCACACACGCCCCCCCTCGCACTGTTCTGAAAAGCCTCTGCGTCATTTCTGCTGTTTTCTTGCATGTGTATGCAATTGTGTGCATATGTGATATGTCCTGCAGGTCTGCCAGCACCCAAACTCCAGGATGAGAGAGTGGGGGGCTGAGGCGCTGACGGCGCTCATCAAAGCTGGCCTGGCCTACAAACATGACCCTCCGCTGGCCCAGAATCAGGTTGGTAACACTGAAATGTTCATCAAAAAGTAGGAATAAAAAATGTTAAAAAAGCAGAAGAGCAACTACAATCGTGTCAATCATACGGATGAGTCTTCAGCCTATACATTGGTGTAGTGCGTATTCAGAAAAGTACAAAGCCATGAAAAATTCTTCTCTATGGAAAATGCAGTTCTGTGTTATGCATTTGAATTAAAAATGTGGCCTCTAATAGCGCCATCTGGTTTACTGGCATTCATTGAATGTCTATTTTATACCTTTCCACCTCATACCTGTATTACAGAGTATCGTAATATCCGAGTGTGCAGAGGAGGTGGATACTTTCAGCTAATTGTCTTACAGTTACTAAATCAGCGGATGTCTCCTCCTTTCTTATTCACAAGCGGCTGCAGCTGCTGTTGCTGAACCCGTTGAAGGAGTTGTCCAATGTGCTGCATGCAGACATCCGTCAGAAGCAGCTGGAGAGTGTCCTGCAGATCCTGCAGAGCCAGGGGGACAGTCTGGGGCCCGGCTGGCCCCTCGTGTTGGGTGTCATAGGAGCCATCCGCAACGATCAAGGGTACGAGCGCGAACGCGGCTTTAGTTCTGCTGTAATTGCACTTGCGCTGCGCGTAATTCGAGAAACTCAACCCAACCAAAGTGAGCCCGTGTTCTCCTGTTTTGTCTTCAGCGAGTCGCTGATCCGAACAGCCTTCCAGTGCCTGCAGTTAGTGGTGACAGACTTCCTGCCCACCATGCCTTGCGCGTGCCTCCAGATCGTGGTGGACGTGGCCGGCAGCTTCGGCCTGCAGAACCAGGAGCTCAACATCAGCCTCACCTCCATCGGCCTACTGGTGAGACAACGGATGTCTCGGGTTTTTTTAAAGGGAGGTTTCCGTTGACGGGTGCGCTGGGCTTTTGGATGGCCACCAGTAGAAGAGTGTGATTTATTTGGTCAGTTTTCAGGTGCGAGCGTGCGCAATTGGGAGGCTGGAGCACGGCCATGCACACAAAGGGATTAGGGAGAAAGATTCGAAAAACTAAATCGGAAGAAATGGATTTTTTGGGGGATCGACTGCTTAGGCGGGTGTTCTTTTACAATAGTTGTAGAGCTAAAACGTATTGTATTCGGTACGATTGAACACCTCTAACGTTTCATAAATCCTGTTCTCTGCATTTTGTATCTCATTTAAAAGCACTTAACCGCTGCAGATTTTATGGGTGCTTTCTGCTTTATTCAGAACATGCAAAGCCTTTTATTGATCTGCGGTCTGGAGGATCATTTATCCTGGCATGTGTCAGTTCCTATGAGATTGCACAATTACATTATGGTAATAAAATATCAAAACCCCAAGAAGCATTTTTACCAACCTCCCTAACCCGATGCCCGCCCTCTACTCCCTTTCCCGCCCACAGTGGAACATCTCGGACTACTTCTTCCAAAGGGGGGAAGCCATCACGCAGGAGTTGGAGAAGGAGGAGGAAGCCCTGCAGAAACAGGCCAAGGAGAAAGGGGAGACCCTCAACCGACCGTTTCACCCCGCCCCTCCCTTTGACTGCCTGTGGCTGTGCCTTTACGCCAAGCTGGGCGAGCTGTGCGTCGACCCGCGGCCTGCTGTGCGGAAGAGTGCCGGGCAGACGTTGTTCTCCACCATTGCTGCTCACGGCACGCTGCTGCAGCAGCCCACCTGGCATATTGTTATCTGGAAGGTAGCCAGCAATATTTCTTTGTCTATTATTTGTTTTGATGACACCAGAGGAGGCTGTCGTCTGTGTTGTTTGCACAAACAAAACTCCAACGTAGCAACGGACGAATATTATCGCACGTAATGCCCTCTTGGTGATTGCGCTCATATTCAAACGCTCTAAATAGGCTTTCTTTTAAGATCTGTTGTTTGCCGTGCGCACCAGTTTTCACGACTGAATATTTCGGTGTCCCCGCTAGGTGCTGTTCCATCTGCTCGGCTGCGTGAGGACATCATCCACCACAGCCGATAAGGAGAAGATCGAGTCCGGCGGTGGGAACATTCTCATCCACCATTCTCGCGACACGGCAGAAAAGCAGTGGGCCGAGACGTGGGTGCTGACTCTTGCCGGGGTGGCGCGCATTTTCAACACACGGAGGTACCTCCTCCAGCAATTAGGTGAGTCACTCGTTATCTGCTAGGCAGATATGTCACCGCCGTCTCTCACGCTGTAGCGCGTCAAGCGCACGCGCACGCGCACACACACACACACGACTGCACTTTTATCACAGCGGGCACATAAATATTAAACAATAAAAATTACAGATTGAAATGTATTCATAAATCTGTGCAAAAAAAAAAAAAGCTGCAGAAACATCCAGGCAGTCTGTGCTGGTATAGCGACACCAATCAAGTCATGTAAAGCCCCACGCGGACGGGATTAATGTCCCGGGGAGATGGGAACGAAAGAACACGAGGTTATCATTAATTACTCTCCTCCCCCTGAGTGACATTTTAGCCGGTGCTAAATTACAACAGGTGATTCATTTCCTGCCCGCTGCACATAAAATCACTTAAAGGATTAGAGGAGACCATCCTACATGAAAGCATCCTACATAAAACTCAAAGCCGGATAAATGGGCCGCTGGCATTGTTGCGTGATTAAAGGGGGCACACATTTCTACCAACAAAGTCGGATGTCCTGGAGTTTCCTGTCGCCCGTGACCTCGCTGAACTTCTGTTCGTCCCGTGGCTTGGGAAACGATATGTCGGATCATGTGTTTTGCTAAGCGGCAGTGTCGCCCGTCTTTTTGCCGTGTGTCTGCAGGGGATTTCTTCGAGGCCTGGGAGGTGCTGCTGAACCACATTCAGTCAGCCGCCCTCAGCAAAAACAACGAGGTCTCCCTGGCGGCCCTCAAGAGCTTCCAGGAGATCCTGCAGATCGTTACGCCCGTGAATGACTCGGCCAAAGTGGGCGACGCGCTCGCCGCTATGGGCGTCCCCCCGGTGCTCATCGACCCTCTCTCGGCGTACGGCCCCGGCAGACCCCTGGTGCGCTCGGATTCCCTCGTCGAGCGCCTGACGCGCTACAACGGCGCCGAGCTGCAGGCCCCTCCCCCGGGGGAGGAGTCGGCCTTGGAGGACTCGGCGTTGTGGTGGTCGGCGTGGAACACGTGGTACCGGACGGGGACGGACTGCACGAGGCCGCCTAGCGGCCCCACGGAGAAGCTGTCCTTCATCCCGAGCCAGCCCTTCCTCACGGCGCTGATCCAGATATTCCCGGCGCTCTACCAGCACATCAAGGCCAACTTCAGCATGGATGACCTGAAGAAGCTGGGGGTCATCCTTCACGGGGCCGTGTCTGTGCCCATCAGCAGCGATGCCTCACCTTTCATCCTCCCCTCCTACACGGAGGCAGTGCTCACCAGCCTTCAGGAAGCTGTCCTCACCTCCCTGGATGTTTTGCAAAAGGTGGGCAAAGGAGCTAAAGTGTCAGAAAACCCAAAAGTATGTTCAAATGCACACGGTACAGCATCCAAACTAGCATTCAGGCGCGCCTCGTTTAACTTTACAATCCACATACGTTTCTGCTTTGAAGGCGCAAAGCGGCTAAATCTTTAATCCGAGGCGGTGGACCCCAGAAACGAGCAAATCTTTTTCTTTTTAAAATGATTATAACCATTTCTGGTATCTCCATGACTAAGTTATTTCTTGGCATTTTGTGTTAACTCGGCCCGTGAAGCAGTTTGCCGGTCTGCTAAATTATGCAACGCGCGCGCAGTCGTGTGGTGATGTCAGCGGTGTTTGTTCCTCCTTTTCCTCCCTGCTGCAGGCCATCTGCGTGGGCCCCGAGAACCTGCAGGTCATGTACCCAGCCATCTTTGAACAGCTGCTGCTCTTCGTGGAGTTCTCCTGCAAGCCTCCCCAGTACGGCAGGATGGAAACCAAACACGTGGCCAATGCCAAATACAACCAGGTAGGAGGGCGCGGACTGGACCCTTTGAACGGCTTGATTTTCATTTCATTTTCCTCCATTTTTTTTTTTTTCCCCCCAAGTTTGTTTCGTTAAAGAGTTGGATGGTGGATTCCTCATCGCCTCTTCTCTCTTCAGCCATTCTGAACAAAAAAATCTGTTTTCTTTGATGTTCATAAGGAGGCGGCCCCCCCCCCCTTCTAGCCTTATAAAGCCCTTATCGTGGCCCCTCCATGAGATTGACAGGTCTTTCTGGACCCCCGTCTGCTGCCCCGGGCCATATCTTCCTCATCTTCCCTCCCTCATCTTTCATCCCGCTGGCAACCGGCCAGAGACATGTTTCACTGCTTTTCAGCCCCAACGCGGCCTAAATTCATTCAAAGGAACCCTGTGATCTTTAACCAAATTACTTCACAACGTCGTTCTGATATCAGTGTCTACTCCTTTGTGGTGTGCGCTATGCCTGCAAGGGGAAATGACGTTAGTCGCGTGCATCTAACTGGCCGGGCTGACACAATAACGCTTAAAAAGAAATGGTAGTGCTATACGTGACATACCTCAAATCCTCAGGATCAGTCTGGTAGCCCTGCATGTGGAGCCCAGATTCGGCCCTGTGCGCTGGACATTTCTGTTGATCTGAATTCGATTCAGTGGCTGAAGTGAAGGGATCAAACGAGCTTCCCTTTTTGGCCGTACGGGTTTACCGCCACTTTTGCATTTTATCCCGTGTGGGTCGGATCACCACAAATGTCCTCGGTGCCGGGAGTGAGTGTTTTCGCCCTAAAACAAATTCGATGGGACTTAAAAAAAAAAAAACACACACACACACACACACCAGTTTAATTGCAATCTTCTCTCATTCTGTTTCCTGGTACCACTCACTGGATAACCATTTTAGATCCAGCTCTTTGCACCGGTGAGTTGCATCATCTCCCTCAGCCCCTCTGTAGTTGCACTAAACTGAGCTATCACTCGGCATGGTAGGCTCTCGTGTCTCATCTGCATCTCTCACTCACTCCATGCTCCCCATCTCTGCCTGCCTAACTGGTGGTTATGCCTCTTTTGTGCACAGTCCCTGTGGCTGTTCCATTTTCAGTTGATTTGTTTTTTTGTTTGTTTTTGTGCTTCGTGGTGATGTTCATGTACCCGTGTGGTTTCAAATGTATATTTCTTAAAGGCACCCTTTGTTGTATTAGGTTGTTTGGCTTTAATATTGCAGCTGTGCTCCTGTTCAGCCTAACAACTCTTTGAGCAGACCAATAATCCCTGCTTTAAAACCATAAAAGAAATGTATATATATATACATATATATGTCGCACTTATGCAAAGTGTGTCTTTGAAAACCGCTTTCAGTGTTGCTCCGCCAGAAGGTATGGTTATTATTTTTTTCTTTTTTGTCAGAATAGTTTTTCACTGACGTCAGTTGTCGTTTGTTTCTTTTGTTAAATCCTCTCGCTCCCACAGGCGGAGTGGGTTGCCTTAAACTATGTGCCCTTTGCTGAGCGCTCCTTGGAGGTGTTGGTGGACCTGCACCACAAGACGGCGTGCCACAAAGCTGTCATCAATGAGAAAGTTCTGCAGAACATCATCAAGGTGCGTTTTACATAATGGTCCATTCAGTTTCCATAGTTACAAAAAGGTGTCAGCCTGTGATCGCGACGCCAAGTGGTGAATTATTAGCACTCAAAATGTCACGAACAAATTCAACAGGATTTATGTATTCATGTAAACAACCTGGCGTGTTTGACATATTGTTTGAACATTGTCGTCGTCCTGATTTAGGAACCTACTGCGAGTTGCTCTCTGAGTGCAAGAGCTGCACTGCAAGTAATGAGTGTGGTACATTTTGAATTCCCCTGTTAATTATGTAAGAGGAGTCTCAGGACTTGCATCTTGGAGCAGCAGATGTGGCATGCTGTGGAGGCCCAATAATATTCGATTTTTTTTTTTTTTTTTTTTAATGCAGTCTGTCAAAAACCAAAAGGTTTTGTTCGACCAAGTACTCGGAAGACTTGACCTCAGCATTCAGCAGTTTTTTTTCCCCTATTAGAGTTGAATTGAATCTCTGCCTGGTGCAGAAACACGCCTTTACCCTTAACTCCATGAGTTCAAGTCTCTCTCTCCGTTCGTGTACGAAAGAGGAAGTGAATGGCTTTCAGGCTCATTCAAATGAGATGTATAGGTTTTACCTTGACGTCTCGCTCTGGCTTTCAGGCGCGTGTTTTTGGTTTTTTAAACTTCTGCCTGTTCCTTTCTGTGTCCCTTCAACGCCAAGACCCTGAGAATGCCGCTGGGTTTGAAGTATGCCTGTCCGTCGGAGAGCACCTGGAAGCTCGCCGTGTCGTCCCTGCTCAAAGTGCTGTCCATTGGACTGCCGGTGGCGCGCCAGCACGCCTCGTCTGGAAAGTTTGACACTATGTGGCCAGAGCTGGCCAATGCCTTCGAAGACTTTCTTTTCACCAAAAGGTACGCGTCTTAAAAGCTGTGTGTATCTGTGATCGTTGGAACAACTGCTGAGAGGGAACCTGATCGTCCTGGTTGTCTTGCTTTTGTAGCACACCTCCAGATAACCTTTCCATCCAGGAATTTCAGAAGAATGAAGCAGTTGATGTAGAGGTAAGTACCGGTTCCTAACAAGCAGTGAATGATGTTATGAGTTTACTTTGCTTCACTGAGTGAACTTTTTTTTATTGGGCCTTCTTAATTTTAGGTAGTCCAGCTGATCAGCACGGAGATTTTACCGTTTGCCAATTTCATCCCCAAAGACTTTGTTGGCCAGATTATGACTATGCTCAATAAAGGTTCCATTCACTCGCAGTCTCCCTCGTTCACAGGTAAGCTGGGATCAAGTCCTTTCGAAAATAATTTCCGCTGTTCTGTTTATTTGTTTTTGCGCCCATCAATTGGACTGCAGGCTGGACAATAGCTGGTGAGAGGTTGTTCGAGAAAGACTCGTCGTCCTCTGCGCCCACTCCATTGTCAGTCACTCGACGGAGTGGCGTCTTCGAAACGTCTCAAATGTGAATGTTCCCCTCTCGACAGAGGCAGAGATCGACGTGAGGATGAGGGAGGAGTTTTCCAAAGTGTGCTTCGAGACGCTGCTGCAGTTTTCCTTCAGCAACAAAGTGTCCACCCCGCAGGAGGGATACATCTCTCGCATGGCACTTTCGGTGCTCCTCAAGAGGTCCCAGGACGTCCTCCGGCGTTACGTGGAGGACGAGAGGTTGAGCGGCCGCTGCCCCCTGCCCAGGTACACCTTTCCATACACAGACGCACACAAAACCACTGTTATCCAGTTTAGCACGCCGCCTTCTAGTGTTTATCGTTTTTAGTGTTATAGTCTAACTCTTTGCCGCAGCACATTTTTTTAATCTAAGACACGGTGGAAGTGAAACGAGGCCCTGGGGGAAATTGCACCATTAGTACAGAAACTGTGACGTCGGGGCCAAGTTCTGAAAAAACAAGAAATTTGAATACAGGCATGGACAGCAAATTAAATTGATTTAGCACAGACAACCATGATTTTTAACACTGGAATACTTGAGACGTATGCAAATATGATGGGAGTGGAAGAATCCTGGACTTAATGAAGAATTCTGTTGCTTTTTCCATTTTAGGCAACAAGTGACGGAGATTATCTTTGTCTTGAAAGCAATCAGCACTTTGATGGACTCGCTTAAAAAGACACAGCCAGAAAATGGTGAGTAACAAAGCGGTGTCATGGATGAATGAGAAATAGGAAAAAGGAGACGCAATAAAAAAATATATATATATATAAAAACTAAGGATAAAGCTATAGAGCAATGTCATCACATCTTTTATTCATTTCAGATAAATGTGTCAAAGTACTGTTGGGACCATTTTTTATCTCTTGGTAGGACTGTTTGTTTTCCGCAAGGTCAATTACAAGAAGGGATTTATTTTTTATTTTTTTTATATTATTAACGCAATAGATTAGAGGACGACGTCCTCCTCCATTACATTGCCCTTTATTCAGAACAAAACTCATTTCAGCACTCCTGTGGGACTTTTAGAAAGGGAATCATTTCTTTGTTTGCCTCCCGTCACAGTTTATATTGTCTTTCTTCCTCTCCCTAACCATTCCCACGTTCTTTTCCTCTCGTTCTGCAATTTCCGTCGGACTCCCCCTTGCAGTGGACGGCAACACGTGGGCTCAGGTGATCGCCCTGTATCCCACGCTGGTAGAGTGCATTACGTGTTCCTCGTCCGAAGTGAGCTCCGCCCTGAAAGAGGCCCTGGGGCCCTTTAAAGACTTTATGCAGCCGCCTGTCTCCAGAGTCCAGAACGGAGAGTCTTGACCAGGCTGGCTCTGATCTCTTTGTGTTTTTTTTAAATCATGGAAAAGTCTTTGAATGTGTCTTCTCGACCCACGCGCTCCTCTGGCGCACGGACATGAACTCAATGTGAGGCCCATCTACGGTGACATGAAGCGATCCCCGGTGAACATAGATTGGAGGCCCGCTCAGACCTCGTCAACGACCCTGACCTTCATACGCGCCATCGTATGCTTCTCATGTGAGCTGATAACGCCTTTGCCCCCTCTACTCTCAGGCAGACTGGCTGCAATCTGGTGTTAACTAGGAAGATGTAAAAAAAAATATATATTGCTGTGTTGCCTCTGGCTGTGTGGTGATGTTAGGGGGGGGAGGGGGGGGCTATATTGATCTTAAAAACGAATACTTAATCTTTTGCAACATTTTCAACAGTGAGGATTTTATGCAAGAAAACAAATCTTACTGTAACATTCCATGTCACCGTTAGCCAGCCATCTGAGAAGGGATGTACTTGTCTGTATAAAATAAACGGGACAATTGTACAATCTGCTTTGCGCTCTGTGTGTGCTAAATTCAAGTTCCTCACCACAAGTAGACGCATTCAAAACTCAACATGTCTTTTTATTTGTTAACGATCTGACCCGTCTATCACCGTTGGGAATCGTTGGGAAACGATTACCTTCACATTTGTCGTTATTCGCTAAAATGCAATCTCCGCCATATTTTATCGTTTGACCCCATGCACCAAGGCCCCCCGGGGCAATTTAATTCATTGTTTTTTGCCAATATGTAATGAACACGCCAATCCGGGAAGTCCACATTATGTGAAATACACGAATACAGTCTGTTGTAGAGAAGCGTTAGGTATGAAATGCTTACGTTGTGCATATATAAAAATACGAGGCTTTTTAATAGAGCTCAAAGGCTACGAGTCAAAGTGGCCCCCCTGGAGGGCCGCGGGCCCCGGGTTGAGGATGATCGGTGGGTCATATAAGGGGAAAGGGCCGATGTGTGGGCTTACACTGAGGGAGGAGGGGAGGGAGCAGCTCTGCTTGGGGCGGAGTTTCCATCACATCACCATTCCGCACAGAAGGCGAGCGGCACGGGAGGAGGACGGCTGCACGGGACCTTGCTCCAGCTCCAGTCGCCTGCACTGATTTCATTTTTTTTGTTTGTTTCTTCTTCTTCTTCTTCTTCCCCTCTCCGACGTCTGTGACCACGCACTGGCTGAGGTAGTAGTTTGTGCTGTTAGTTGGGTTGTGACTCTGCCCGCTATGGAGATGACTGCGCAAGCTACTGCCTTGCCAGTGCTGGTGCCTCCCGGCTCCGACCGAGGGGAAGATCCCGGCTCCCTGCGCTCGGGAATCGGTCTGTGCAGGTAACTCACCCCGACAGAGAGCCCCAAAGGAATAAGAACGAGGTAGCCAACATGTTCTATTTTTTTTATTTTTTTTATTTTTTTTAAATGCGCCGCTTTGTTGCATTTGGAGCTGAAACTGTGTCCCAACTGCATCACGTGTCATCCAATAAAACGGCGAATGACTCTGATTTTGTGCTTTTGCTGTTTTTAATTCTACGTCTTATGAGCATTACTAACACGTTTTTGAATTGGATTCTGCCTGTCTTTTTCCTTTTTTTTTTTTTTCGTTCTCAGGATGAGGCAGGGATCTTGCATGTGGCAGATGGACATGGTGATATGCAAACTCTAATCGTTTGGTGTGCACGTTCTGGGGGGGAGAAAGACAAAAAAAATGCATGAGGAGGTTGATATCCGGTTTGCAGAGTTTTCGACCACCTCGGGCGTAGAGAGGGGGCTGTGTGGAAAAGCATGTAGGTCAGCGGTGCTGTTGCTATGAGGAGAGGAGTGACGTGGCTCCGGCTGCCCACCGAGGTATCCTACGGTACATCTGCTCTCGTGCACGCACGCACACACAGGCACGCAGGCACGCTGGCTTCATGGCTCTCTCTCTCTCTCTCTCTCTCTCTCTCTCTCTCTCTCTCTCTCTCTCTCTCTCTCTCTCTCTCTCTCTCTCTCCCTCTCCCCCTCTCCCCCTGACTTCCTTTGTTGATAATGCTGCATTCATTCAGAGACTGGGGCGGATGGCGTGCGTGCTCCTCCTGCACCCAAACGCCGCCTCTCTGCGGGGCAACCGCTCAGACATAAATCTGTGCAGCGCTGTTGGCACCGTCCACCTAATAATCTGATTATTATGCTAAATCTGGACGCGGTGACCGCCTCGGTATGTGTGCGCCATGTTGTGCACAGGCGTGTCACATGACTTTAACCCCCCCCCCCCCCCCCCCCCCACACACACACACACACACACAGGGTTTCTCAGCAGTGGTGGGTGTCCTGGCCGAGGTCTGGGAGCACAGCTCCTATATGGGTCAGGCGTTGTGAGTTATCCCCCCTCCCCTCCGCTGCCCGGCAGCATCTGGCGGCTCTGTATCACATTAGTATGGTCAGTCAAGGGTTTTGTGATGGGGTGGCGACCAGAATGAATAATGACTGGCTGTGGGTGCCAGGCAGCACGGGGTCGATGGAGCCGCGCAAAGGCTGCAGACTTGACTCCGGACCCTGCTCGGCCCTAAAGAGAGCACGTCGCTCAGTCAGTGACCGAGTGAGGATGGCATCCAGCGTTTGACCTTCCAAGGATGCTCCCATAAAATATTTATGACTTCACACTTGATAGTGGGTGAGGCAGAGTTATGGTCCCCCCCCCCCCCGAGCAATTGCCCTGATATTGCGCAACAAAGTCCACAGCCCAGCTTTTGGATTGTGGAGAAACGCGAGAGACTTTCTTTTTTTCCCTTCGCTGAAGAAGCTGCCCAGACACGTGGCCTGTTGAGTGGCCGACTGCATTCAAATAAGTGTTTGAAGTGTAGGACATACATGTTCTCCGGCCTCCAGGGCGAAGCCAAACGTCATTTATCATGCTGCGACGGTAAAGAGAGTCAGCCTGTGGATCAGCGAGCGGTGCAGAGGCAGACCACGTCCTCCTCATCCGTCATGCGTCAAAGCTCTCATTTGAGCCGGGCCGCAGATAAATCATACTCGAGGCAGCCAAAGCAGTAAATTACAGCCCCCCCCCCCCCCCCCTGGAAAAAGCTGCCCCCCCCCCCCCCGGTGGAAAAAGCTGTCCGCTCATGTGGGTACTCACAGCTGCACTGGAGCAGCCGCACCTTTGTCCTGACAGGACTGTCAAACCACATGTCTGTACTCGGTGTTCCCCACGTAACCTTCTCTGTAACGCGTTGAGTTCGGACACGGTGCCGAAAGCATTGGTCAAATATTTGTTTATGTTGTCGAGCAAAACGGCTTCGGATTCTCAAATGCGATTGTCGTTTTATATGATTGGAACCACTACTGACATTTTTTTTTTTTCGTTTGAATGGTGAACCTGACAGTTATTTGTAAGAAAAATAAGTGTTGTGTTATGTGAGATTTGGGAAAATAAGTGTAAACGGAGCTGTCCAATTGATACCTTGGTGTGAAATGGTGAAGGGTGTTTTTCTTTATACACTTCATAAACATGAGGATAAACGCGAGTTGCGTCTGTATTTGACGTGTGGAGAAGGGAACCTCTGTCAACAAACTGATCAAATAAAAACTGCATATTTTCACCCAATCCTCCCCGGAAAGGAAGCAGGAAGGCTGTCCCATGATGCACCGCAGTGAGAGACAGCGTCACCCTTCCAGCAAAAGAATGAGTATCTCGCTGCAAGCCCACTCAGCATCTCCCTCGTATCTCTCCAGGGGAGGGGTGGGAGTGCTGCGACCTTGGATAAAACAAGCCGCCCACAGGAATGACTGTGTCATCACCAACGTCGTCCAATCTGGACCACACACACACACGCAGGCACGCACGCACACACACACTCACAAACACGTGTGGAGAGTAGGAGTGAAGTGCCAGATCCGTGCTCGCTCAAAGGGTAGGAGGATGCAGTGTTGGCCTGTGGGGACCAGATGGCCCCTTCAGCCCCCGAGTGCGAGTACTAACAATACTCAACAGTATCACAACATGGTCCTCTCAGATTGCGTCAAGGATTGTAATGGGTTTGTATGTGTTTTACTGTTCTGATGTCAAGAATAAAAGTGATCATTCATTACGTTATTCATTACAGACATGGCTGGTAAAACCCCGTTGTTTTATCATAAAATCAGAGAATTAAGGGTGAAATAAAAAAATATACTGTAGATGTGTTATATTTCGTGTGGTAGAGGGCCCTTCGCAGTTGCCCCCTGCCCTGTGGCCATGCGTGTCCCATAGATTGGGTTAAATGCAGAGAATACATTCCCCTCAACTTGGGTGTTGTGTAACTGCGTGTGCGTGTGCGTGTGGGACTACTGAAGCTGCGTCTTCTCCTTCCGAAAGCATGAGAACCAGGTCATTTCGTTCAAAGTGGCCTGACTCGAACTGCATCGTGCAGCAGGGCCCGTTGGTTCAGGCCCTCAGGTGCAACAGATTAAGCTCACTGATTGGATTCAGGTGCGAGTGGACTTCTTGAACCTGACAGCTCCAGCTCAGATGAATGCTTAATTTGTCCTGATCCCAGTGGTCAATGTTTTTTTTCCCGGTGCTTTTTGTTCGGAATAAAGGAAACGGAGGGATAGGGGCCTTTTTTCAGAGGAGACAAAAACGCTGCAGGTGAGAATATTACGCTTAATGGCTGAATTCCATTCAGAGTCTTCTGTATCCGGGTTTTGTGTTTGTTGGCTCACTGTCATGGTTGGCTGAGGAAGAGAAGGCCTGTTTTAGTAGTAATTGTAATCGGCCATTGTTCCAACTGAAATTGTATGATTTCTATAATATGAAACATCAGATAATCCATTCAAATGATGTACAAGCTGAGGGATAAAGAACAGCAAAACAAATGCACACTTTCACATATTGTTTTGCATTGCCGAAGTTGGTCACATTTTTGGACGACCTGCTATACTCTGACTTTTTTGTCAAACTTTGGATGACATGCAATATTATGACGTTCTTTCTCTTTTTTTCACCGTTACTATATTTTCTTGCATTGCTGACGTTGCTATGCATGTTTCAAGTGTTTTAAAGACTTTTCTGACATTTTTGGACAGCATAATTGGACGATTTTGTAAAATTTTGGAAAACATGCTGTACTTGGACATTTTTCGCTTATTTCAAATATTATTGACCTCCACCATATTTTTTTGCATTGCAGACATTGCAGTATTGTATCGAGTGTTTATACATTTTTGGACAAAACAATTATGTGTTTTTTTTTCAGTTTTCTCCACCTCAGTCATATATCGGAACATTTTGAATGTTTTTATGCAACTTTTTAAGTTTAAATGTTTTTTTGAAATTTTTGGACGACATGCTATACTTTGACATTTTTTATAAAATTTTGGCAACATATTTTTTTTTCACTTTTTTTCCCACTTTTCTTCACCTCAGTAATATATTGGAGCGTTTTTATGCATCTTTTGAAGTTTTTTTAATTCTTTGACTTTTTTGACATTTTTGGAAGGCATGCTATACAATGACGTTTTTGATCAAATTTAGGCCATAATACAATTTTTTTTTGCTTCACCTTTTTCAGTTTTCTTTACCTCAGTGATTTATTGTAGCGTTTTGCATGTTTTTATGCATCTTTGGAAGCTTTTTTAATTTTTTGACTTTTCGAAATTTTTGGTTTGGACGATATACTATAATATGACATTTTTGATCAAATTTTGGCCATATTGCAATTTTTTTTTTTTGCTTCACTTTTTCACTTTTCTTCACCTCAGTGATATATTGCAGCGTTTTGAATGTTTTTATGCATCTTCATTTTTTGACTCTTTTTGACATTTTTGGTTTAGATGACATACTATACTATGACGTTTTTGATAAAATTTTGGCAATATTACAATTTTTTCTTTTCTTCACTTTTTTCACTTTTCTTCACCTCACTGATATATTGCAGCGTTTTGCATGTTTTTATGCATCTTTTAAACTTTTTTCATTTTTTGACTTTTTTCAAAATTTTTGGTTTGGACGACATACTATACTATGACGATTTTGATAACATTTTTGCAATATTACAATTTTTTTTGCTTCACCTTTTTCATTTTTCTTCACCTCAGTGATATAGTGCAATGTTTAGCATGTTTTAATGCATCTTCATTTTTTGACTTTTTGAAATTTTTGGTTTGGACGACATACTATACTATGACGTTTTTGATAAACTTTTGGCCACACTACATTTTTTTTGCTTCACTTTTTTCACTTTTCTTCACCTCAGTTATATATTGCAGCGTTTTGCATGTTTTTATGCAGCTTTTAAACTTTTTTAATTTTTTGACTTTATGACATTTTTGGTTTAGACGACATACTATACTATGACGTTTTTGATAAAATTTTGGCAATATTACTTTTTTTTTTTCTTCACTTTTTTCACTTTTCTTCACCTCA
>JAFBJU010001671.1:0-123417 GCA_016785305.1 Colistium nudipinnis
AACTTTCAGCTTTCTAGCAACGACCCTTCACCAATACCCTAACCCTAGCTCCACCCTGATAGGGGTTATAAGCTTGGAATTAGGGTTAGGGTTAGGGTTTGCCAAAACCCTAATTTTGGGATTATAACCCCTATCAGTGTGGCGCCAGGGTTAGGGTTTTGCCATAAAGTTGCTGCTAGAACGCTGAAAGTTGGTACTGGGGGGTTTTCAGGGAAGCCGAACGCACTGGTCTTGGTCCCGTGTCGCACAGACATCGGGAAGTGGGTGAAACTGCGAATCACTTTTTCACTTTTTGACCTTTGACCTACTTCCCGATGTCCGAGCAGCACGGGACAAAGACCAACGCATTCGGCATCCCTGAAAACCCTTCAGTACAAACTTTCAGCTTTCTAGCTACGACCCTTCACCAAAACCCTAACCCTAGCTCCATACTGATAGGGGTTATAAGCTTGGAATTAGGGTTGGGGTTAGGGTTTGCCAAAACCCTAATATGGGATTATAACCCCTACCAGTGTGGAGCCAGGGTTAGGGTTTTGGCAAAAAGTTGCTGCTAGAAAGCTGAAAGTTGGTACTGGGGGGTTTTCAGGCATGCCGAACGCACTGGTCTTGGTCCCGTGTTGCTCAGACATCGGGAAGCGGGTGAAACTGTTCTTCACTTTTCACTTTTTGACCTTTGACCTACTTCTCGATGTCCGAGTAACACGGGACCAAGACCAACGCATTTGGACCAAACATTGTAGTTAAAAATATTTCAATCTTAAACCTTTGCAAGTAAAACAAATCGTCTGTATCATGATTGCCGACTGTAAGCGGCTTATTGGCCACCTGAAACGCCAGACACAAGCAATGTTTCTGAAAACATTCAAGTCATAATCTTGTCAGCATCTTTGGTTTGACGTCTCTAGTATTTTGGCAAATCCGATTCAAGATAACTGCACCGAATTTGCAGGAGAGGACCGGTCATGACAGGGCAGGAGACATTGAAGGGACACCGAGGGAGAGAAGATGGAGAAAAAAAACGTGCATCAGCCTGACTGACACATACAGGCTTGTGCAACAGCTGCCAAATGGACCCCTTAATGGAAACGCCGTCATTAGATACAGATAAGGACCGTTACATCTATACCCAGTGTCAGTCACTGGAAGAGCCAGAGTCCCCATAGACGAGCTAACTATAGGATTGGGAGAGATATGTGGAAGCAGCCGCCGGCCTGCTGTTCCTGCACACATGATGCTGCCGTCCTTACACACTGCCTCAGTGATGCTGGCTCTGACTCTACTACTGACACTGATTTACTAACTCATCCTAAAACGCTCATCGATGTTGATAACGCTAATTCCATTACCATCTCCCGTTCCCTGGGTCCCTTTATATTTGGTTTTCCTATTTGCATCCAGCTCTAATCTATTATAGTTCTTCACTGCTTCACGTGCACACTGCGTACGGTTGTGTTCCATTTTTCGAAAGAGGAATAAAACGACGTCCACAGTCGAGGGTCAATGTGAGGTCAAGAGGACACAAATGTGTTAAAATTTCGAAATAAAAATGAGAAAATGAGGAAACAAGCCGGCGGTGTTTCCTGAACATGTTGCACAGCTGTTTGTCATCGACTGTGATGAGTTGGAAAGAGACCTGGGTGGAAATCACACTCAGGCTGAGCAGATCGCTACAAGCTGTTTCTGGTGGGAAAAAGACGGCGCTGAAGGAGCGTTTGGGGGCTTTTCCGGGCCACTCGGCACATCTGCGCGTCTGTTGTAGGTATAATTGTGTGTGTTTGTATTTTCATTCAAGTGCTTGTTGTTGCACTCTTGCCGTTTTGTCCTCAGTGAGAGCAACATCGGTGTGGAATGTAAATGGAAACACGATGCTGTGTGTGAGCTATTCCTCTATCATTTGTGAATCTATTAAAAACTCTGTTCTTTTTATGGGTTAAAGTGGGTAGACCACTTCCCCAATCTATACAAGCAGAGAGCCGTTTTAGTTAAGAAGAGAGTTAAAACCTGGGATTAAAATTTAAATCAATGTTTTTTTACCCGACTGGTCATCAGAATGTGTCTTTACACTTTAAAGATAAAATTTCAATTTCAATAGAATTGCTTCCAATATATGAGTGGATAATCCACCTTTAGGTGTGTTCTCCATGCTTTTTCAATGTTTTACAGTGCTGTTTTAGTGTCCTTTACTTGCAAAGTTTTTTTGTTTTTTTTACCTGAATAGTTCATCCGCTGCTCTTTGCACACAGATATTTCTGGAGCTGTTACTTTCTTTCTGTAGCCTGGTGACACTGACGCTCCAGCAGCTGGACTCGCTGTAGTAGCCAAATTCCCAGGCCTGAGGGTCCAACCCTTCTTTAAACTAAATAAACTTCCATGACGTGTCATTGTGTCAGAACTGGGCGTTGTTGCCTTTTCTTTTCCTGGTCATGGTCCATAGGTGACTTACCAGGTCCAGGTCCTGGGACCCTGAATTCCAGGGTTCTGCCCGGAGATGGGAGGAGGTGTGGAAAGTAAAAAGAAATGTGGGCAGAGATGAGGTAAACTGTTATTTATTTATATATTATATATAAATATATATATATATATCTATATTGCCCGTTCAAAGTTGTTTTAGCATTTTTTACATCACCAACAAAGTGTTAATATTAAAAAAGAAGCGTCTTTGCACCATTTCTGATGCTAGGCGACCATATTGGGGCATTCGTTTTTCTGGTTAATCTCCCACATGCTGAACTGGGAAAAACAGAAAATCCTGTTTGGCATGATAATGAAATGATGGATAGATGGTGTAACCTTATTATATACAGTATTTATATTGCTGAATCTCAGTGGGCATAACTGTACTGTTGCTCTGGAGGACCAAACTAGTTTTTATAACGAAAAAAAAATCTCTTTATTTATTTTCTTTCTTTTTTTATTGTGTAGCTGGAAACTTCTTAAGGTTTTGTTCAAGTCAACATATTCCCAATACATTGACAATGCTTGGATGAGAATTTTTAGCACCTTCTTATTTTAGCATGTTGTCATGCCAACATTTGAGATGGGAAGGCCCATCTTATTATCTCTTATTATCTCTTATTATCTTTATATATCATATCATTGTACATTTGACAAATTAAAACCCTTGTGCCAAAGTGGTAGGCCTGGAGCCTATACTTAGTATAATTAATGAATGTGGATCATATAATCAAACATATAATAATACAACCACACACAAACACACACACACAGATCTGTTTACCATGTGGTTTTATTGAAACCCTGGTTTATATTTTCCTTAAACACTGATGTGGCAAGCACACAGAAGTTTTTTTAACAGCAGTGTTAAACCAAAAATAAACCAAATTATATATTTTTTTGAATTTCATACTGAAAGTTATAAATGTTTTTATATTTTCAGACACCAGCATATGAATATTAAGTGCATTTTAAGTATATTTATTTCAAATCCACACATTTGCATATGTTCTATCCACATAGGCTTAATATTCTGGACATACGATTGTAGCTTGCAGTTACAGATACACATATCTCATAACAGGATGGGGGAAAAAAGCTAGCTGAGCATTCATTGTAATATCATGTAAACTATCTATGCAATACTTCAAGTAGAAAAGCTATGAATTACTTCAATGAAAAAAAACAACAAAATAAACGTGTGTTTGCAATTGTTTGGCATATGTATATTGTTTTGGCTCTGTTAAGCTTTTAATTTATCCCTACATCATGTCCGTTAGCAGTTGCAAAAACTGCTCAGCAGTAAGTTATCTGAAATCAATTTTAAAACAAATTTAAGGCAGGGCACTGACATGTACATTTTGCAAAAAACAAACAAACAAACAAACAGTAACAATCCATCGTTTTGTTCATCATTTGTCATGACAGACTATTTAGTTTACATGCAATTGGTATGTTGAGTGATGGGCTTTGGGAGATTTGGTTTATAGTTTACACACATCACAAACACACCTGTATACGAGAGAAAAAAAACTGATATTTTGATCATTATAATAGGCACTGATTTACCATTATAATGGATAAAAAAAGAGAATTTCAATACCTTGCATGATAACAGCATGTTCCTGAAATCACATTCAAGTCTCTAATGATCAAGACAAGAGTCTATTCCAGGTCACTGGAATCAATGTTAGACATTTACATGCTCCCAAACGTGAACAAGAAGCTCTCTATAATTTAATGGGAATATTTGTTGTACGTGTAAACCTAGCCACTGACCTCTTCTCTTCTTCTAAGGCTGGCAGTATACTTCACACAAAATCACATTTGGCAAATTTACAAGTGAGCGTTGGGGCCCAGAAAGTATAATAGATGAATGGATGAATTTGTGAATTTTCGGAAAGACCTGTTCTTTGGCTCTGATACGCTCTCATGTGGTGGACCATTGCCCGTAAGTAACTGTGGGCCACCTCTTCTACTCACTTATCTTATTTTTAGCAAGCATAACTAAATCCTTTTTTTCAGAACAAATGTCAGAGTATTACTAAACCAGCTGTGCTATAACTCCACTCTCTGTGCCCATAATGACCCACAAGCTCCTCTGATTAGTTCAGGCATGGTAAAACAGACACACTCCACTGAGGCCACTCAGCGTTTGCTCACAACGCTATATGTGAAAAAAAGAAAGCCAAATTGCGTTTTGTATTTGGAGCATACTGCTGCCCTGACATCCTTCCTCTCTCTCTCTCTCTCTCTCCTCAGGCGCTGACGAACACCAGGCGGGTGGAGTAGATGAGGTCGATCAGGTAGAGGACGAAGTTGACGGCGGTGAGCACGGACACCACCACCAGCTTGTCCCACACGCACAGCCCCACGGTGCTGGAGCACATGTACGGCCTCTCCTTGGTTCCGCCGTGCTTGGGGTCAAAGTTGAAGATGGGCCAGATGATGGTGGCCGACAGGTAGAGGACCACGGCCAGCAGGGCGTAAGCCGACAGGAAGCGGGCGAACGGGAAGGGCAGGCACCCCGTGCACTCGCCTATGCAGAGCAGGATGATGGCGGCGGACAGGATGAAGCAGATGCAGTAGACGGACATGCAGTACTTGAGCGCGTCGTGGCGGTCGTACAGGACGGGGTCGCTGATGAAGACGAAGATGATGCAGGCCACAAAGGTCTCGCAGACCTTCAGCAGGCCGGGGGCCGTGGCCATGTAGCCCGCCACCTCTCCCGGGCGCGCCTTGCTGATGCTCACCTCGGTGATGTAGGCAATGGTGGCCAGGCAGGAGAACACGGTGGCCACGATGCGGTAGTTCCGGACCTCGCTGGGGCCGGTGGAGCCTTTGAGGAAGTAGAGGGGGAAGATGATGGAGGCGGACAGGCAGAGCAGGGCGGCATAGCAGGCGAACGTGATGGGGAAGTTCTTCCAGGAGACGGGCGCTCTGGTCTGGAGGCCGAACAGCTCCACCAGCAGGACGAGGAGCGATCCGGCGAAACTGAAGGCCCAGCAGAAGACGCACCAGTCCCCGGTGCCGTGGAAGAGGTTGCCGCCGTGCACGGCCACCGAGAAGGCCACGCAGGAGAAGATCAGGGCGGCCAGCCGCGTCCACAGGAGAGGGCTGGAGTGGAGGACGATGGCCATGATGAACGAAGACGGAGAGAGGTTTTCTGTGTAATAAAAGAAGGAGTCAACATATGATATGCCAGAGTTTTCTGTGACTTTCAGAGGAAGGGAAAGATAGGACCACATGAGGGCAACAGCTTGCACATTCCATGTGTACTCCCACATATCATTTGTAGACCAACAATGCTGTTATTGTTTTTTTTTGTTTTTTTTTACAAAGGGTTGAAACCACCAAAACCAAATCCACACACCGCAAATAATGACCGCACTGTGATCACACTCGTCACGGCACATTTACACCTGGATCAAAATCGTCTGGGAAACACGCCGTCTCTTTCTCTCTTCTGGAAATTTCTGCCGATGCCTTTTTAAACTCCTGACGCGCTTTTTCTCCACCGCATTCCTGAGCTGAGTGCAGATGGCTTCTCTCTGGGATTCCTCCGTGTCCGAGGTCCTCGGTGATGGGGTGGGGCACGGCGGCCTTCCACCGCCCCCCACCACGTGACATTGTGCTCTAAAAATGACCCTCCTTTACTGGTTCCTCTACAGGCCTTCTAATGGAAAGCAGCTAAGTTTTAAAATTTAGAACAAACCCCTGAAGTCTGTTTTTTTGTTTTTTTATCTCCCATGAGCTCGACTTTTGCATTTACAGGGGGATCGGGGGAATTTAACAATGCAGCTGTTGTGTTTTATGTTTTGGGCTTTGTAAGATAATAGAGAGCATTTGCAAAGCTGAAAACAAGCCCATGCCAAATCAACTTACCAACTAGTTATAATTTATTTATTATTTATTATTATTATTAAAGTTCTTACTAACAATTTAATAAAACGGGGTCAAATTACGTTTTAAATTTAAAAAAAATAAGTGATCTTCAGTGGTGTCCTTTGTTAAACAAGCACACATGGCCCAGAAAGCAGGTGTTCGCATTCAGCCGTATCCGTTGCCCGGAAGCGAAGGGTATGACTCAAGCCGTAACTCATTTTGCATCTGCAAAACCATGTAATGATGCTACTGCCCTTAATCAGCCAATATCTTCTGGGCTCTACCGAAACATACTGAGACAGACACCCAGGTTCCACATGCACTACACACTGTGTCTCCCCACTGTACACACAGAGAGGCTGTTATAAACAAGGCGAGAAGGCCTGTTTACATTAGTCCCATTAAACACCTTGAGAGCAGCTGGGGGGGGGGTGGAGCGAGTTGAGCTCCGTCCAGCGTGGTGGAGAACGCGGAAAAAGAAGAAGGCCAAAAAACAAAAGGGACAAAAATGGAAAAAGCAGAATGTTAAAATTCAGCGGGATGACTCACGTGGAGCCGGGGAGGAGAGGGAGGGGAGGCACACGGGGGAAGCCCTGTGCCTGGGCCACAGAAGGACACCAACTTTAAACACAGTGATGGAGTGGAATAGCAGGAGGGTGAGTCACCACTGGGCCCCCTTCTCTTTCACCACTGCTCCCCCCCCCCCACACACTTTTTACTCACTGTAATATTTTCCAGCGTCTTGATGTGTTCCAGATGTGCTGCCGTCTGGCTGCTGCTGAACAACTGGGAACTTTGTCGTATTTGCCAAGTTCTTTTACTCCCTTTTTCTCCGCTTCCTTTCCTGCCTCACGTTGCCTCTTTGGTGACTACTCCCTCTCTTTTCCATCAGTTGTTCCCCCTTTTCTCCCGCACAGCCACTCCGGCTTTAAAAAGTCTGGGTACCAATTATGCTTCATGAAAACCACTCAAAATAAGCGTATACAAGGAAGGGTCGTAATGGAAAAATCAATCCCGCCACTCCTGACACCATTACCCTGCTGCTTATGGAACCAAGTCAGGAGAGCAATAGGAGAGGAAAATGGCAGAGAAAAAGAAAAAAAAGAAAAAGACACACAAGAGCTTTGGTGTGGAAAAAAGGTTTTCTTTTCACATCACAGAATGGAAAATACGACGGGATCACACTAACAGGGGGCACTTCCCCCTCAAAATGGAAGAGGTGCTGAAAATAGGTTGACACATTAGGCGTGCAACCGGCCCAGCAAACAGGATGTGACACCAACATGCTCCTCTGCACAGTCGCTCAAACAACGGCGTAGTGTGTCCTGCACACACGTGTCATCAAGCCGAGATGTTCAGGAAACCGGTGTGTGCTGAGGGCTCTGCTTGTTTGGTTGTCATGATGACACAACATCCCCTAACTCAATTTCACCCATAATCCACTTACATGGGGATCCATGGGCTGAAGCACAAGAGGAGCTCTGTGGGCTAAACATCCCAGTGTGGTGTTTGTTTGTTTGTGAGTGTGTATGGCCTGAGTTTATTAAGGTTCAACCATTTTGTGTGGGGTTATTTTTTAAACAAGAAAAATCCCAAGTATTCTGTCGTTTCCACAGAACGCCAATCTTGTTGTCCCACTTTTTAAATTTTTTAAAGACAGACCAAATCACCAAATCCCCACGGCAAAGAGTAAACTCGATTCAGCTCCGCATTTAAGTGAAGAGCACTGAGGAAATTGTTGGTGAGAATCTGAATCAATATTTTCTCGAACTTAAGCAGGCAAGCAGGTCATTAAAATAAATATAGTATCTAAGTCCCCAATAAAGTATTGACAGCAGTGCTTTAGGTTTACGCAGAGATTCATTCATTGACAGTGAGAGTGGGTGTGCCGCCTGCCGCACCCTGCTCCCACCACACTCAACACACTACAGCCTCCAAAACACAAACTGACGCACAAATACACACATACACATCAACTAACATTCTGCATTCTGTTCAAGATAGTGTCAAGAAAATCAGTCTGAAAGTCACGCACAATAGTGAAATACTGTTTTAGAAAATCTGGATAGTAAAGTAAAATTAAGTTGATTTAAACTCACATAGAAGCAGCTTAGAAGTAAATTAACTCCATCATGACTTTTTTATTAGTAGTAGTAGTAGTAATAGTAGAAGTCTCGCTTTTTTTTACATTGTTGCACACTTTGTATTGAAAGGTTTTAAAAAAGCACATTATGACCACTGATAGTATCACAGCATGAAGGTAAGCAAGATGCAACAAGTACCAGCAGAGCAACTATTTTTATTGCACATGCTTGCAGCAGCTTTCTCACTCAAAACACGCACAATCACCACCATACATCATGGGTTCGAGTCTTACCTGGTGTTTGCCTGTTGCTGTCTGTCTGTTCTGCAGGAAGGTCCAGAAGCAGAGAAGTGTAGGTTGTGACTCCTGTCTGGATTTACAAGCAGCTCGGAGGAGCAGCTCCCCGCCCAGCAAACCAAATTAGGCATCAAATGTCTCCACCGTTATTCACATCTGTCTGACTCCTCCTCCTCCTCTTTCCTGCTGCTGACTACACCCTGTGTGGTACAGCAGAGGTTAACACTTGTTTCAAACTAGCCTACACGTTTAGATTTTGTGTTCACACATGTGACAGCTAGCGTCATAATAAGAAGAAAATAGAATAAAAACACCAAAATTACACTAGTTTGACTCTGTCCTGAAGTGTCTGAATTTTATATTTATCCTTGTATAGTGGAGATAGAAGAAGTATATTTTTCATATATATTTCATTTCAATAGTAAGGCTAATAATTATTTAGTTTTCCAAATTCATAAAACCACAATGAGTGTAAAAACATGTCAACCTTGTGTTACTTGAGAAAAAGATCCCCTCCCCCTAAAAAAAGGAACAAGAAAAAAAAAAAGGAAACACATTCCTCCCCTTTAACGTTGCTTATGAAGTCATCTGTCATCTAGTCATCTGTAGTGTTACTATCGATACGGTTAAACCAAATATTTGTCACGTCTTCCACCACAATATGAGATTATTTGTATGTGTTACTTAGCAACAGCAGCCGTTACCCCTGACAACCATATTTATTTGCTGAGAGTTGTAAATTGACGCGCTTCTGGACCGTTTCAAAAAAGGAAAGTGACCCTAAAGAGAAATCTGCTTTCACATGCACATTCTTACAAGATTACTTTAATTATGTTTAAACTACTCATGTTTCATTACCCCATTATAATCTATAGGTGGGCTTTAACGCATGTATAATGAGACTGCGCTGCACACTGTGTTGGTCTAAAAAAAATCTATTCTAGTATGCTCTATTGTAGAAAAGTATATTTCTTTTTATATTCAGATCTTCTGTTCTAGTTGAATTTTGTGACAGGCAACTATAGATGTGTAATTAAGTAAAACATTTCTAAATTATCTAAATTGTACTGAAGCAGAGGAATACGGTATGACATAAAGTTATAGCAAATATGCCGCATTTCACAACTTTGTATTTATTATATATTAGGTCTATGTATAAAACTACAAAATATTCTTAAACCAATAGCAAAACAGTTTCAGGGTGTTGATGTAAACATATAGATTAATTACTCGTTTTTCTAATAGTTTTCACATCAGATCATTTGTTTGATTGAACATGACTAAGCATACATATTAAAGAGTAAATAAAAGGTCAACCAAAAATCTAAGATGCCAGTAACACTTCCTCACTGTATCCCAATGTCTACACAGAGTTAACTGCAAATAAACCAATTTGAAAGCTCAGTGAGTGTTGACAGCCATTTACAGCAGCTGCAGTTGTGTTATTGCAGAAAGGCTCATGGACAGTAAACAGGCGTCTGGATTGGGGAAAAGGTTGAAGCTTTAGTTTTAGTCTTAAAACTGGTTTAGAAGTGGCTGCAATTGAAACATTAAAAACAATTATTTATGAAAAACAGAAATTCTTCTTTTACAAATACTATTACCCCTGATTCAAGATTCAAGATTCAAGCATTTATTGTCAAATGTACATTGTACATTGAAATGGTAAGAATGATGTCTACTCTCAACGCCAGAATAGTAATAATAACAATAAAAATAAATAAATAAATAAATTATGTTTGAAAAGAAAAATACAAAATATAAAAATACACAGGAGTGAATAAATGGCCCTGATAAATTTACATAGATAAAGATAGCCTACCATAAAATAATTTAACCTCATTGTTTGCTATTATTGTACAAACTTAGGATTCTTTTGTTATTCGTAAATACCAAACATTTTTCTTTCATTTGTATTCCTGTTTTTATGTTAAATTCTGCAAGTTTCTACCACTAGATGACGACAGATTTAAGATCAGGTTTTTTTGCTTATGAATGTTTATGCTTACAATATTGTACATTCGTTTAGGCTCCCTGAATTCCTTTTTATGTTTATAATTTGTATTACTAATCAAATGAAAAAGATCAAGTTTACAAATGACTTTCTGCCACAGGAACATCTTAAGTCTCAGTTCAAGTTTTATTTCCGACGATTTCGGTTCACTTTTCCCATTGGACGCTCTTCTGTCATTCATCACATTAAACACGACACACGTGTTTGCGATTGGTCCAACGGGTTTCCACGGGGGCGGGACTCGTTCTTAATTGGAGGGGAGTCGGAGCCACCCAGCATAGACGTCTCAGATTGGTCTCTCCTGCAGGCTGACTTACCGCGACAGTTGACGACAGTTTACGGAAACCTGTTCGTGAGAAGCTCATCATGGCGTCGGGGTCGGGAGACATGTCCGCGGGACACGACAAAGAACTGGATGAATTATTGGACAGTAAGACATGACATTATACCTTTACATTGTCGGACATGTCAGCGCCATTATGATAGGTTTCTTGTGGGTTAAATCTCAGCTGGGACACCGGGGACCACGTTTGCACCTCAAATCGTTCTCTCTCTCTCTCTTAGCTTCTGTCCCCAACAGGACCTCGGGTTTCAATCCTTATTATTATCCTATATTGTCCAAAAATCTGATTTACCAACTATTAAATCTGCAGGTGGATTTGTCAAGAAGCTTTGCATGCTAATAATGTTAGCTGACCAAGAAAAGGTCCAAGTCCACTCAGTGGTCTGATCACAACATGGTTTTGCCCTTAGGTGAATTTAATGTGAAGTTTGTCAGATGTAAAAATAATGATAAAATAATAATAATGAGTAATTGTAATCTAAATCTGATGTGTTGTGTACCGTTATGTTACCCTCTGTGTGTCATATGATCTGAACATGTGCTGGAAATCGTGTTAATGCAGGTAATGGTGTGAACATATTGCAGTACACGCCATATGGATACTAGCTGTGATTGTAGTACTGCTATCCTTTACTTATATTCATGTGCTAATACAACATTTCACAAGTAAAAGTACATCATTACAAATAAAGGCCAAACAGCTGTTTGACAGTTTTAAACGGGGAAATGTGGAACACTTGTTGCTACACCATTAACAAAAATCAATGTACAGTATTGATAGTTTGCATCATTTGCATACATTTTGTTTTGGCTGAATAAATCGAATGACGTTCATGTTTTTAATATTGTAATATATCTTTATTTCAGGTGCGCTGGATGACTTTGACAAGCCATCGGCCCCAGCGGCCCCCGAACCTGCTGCTGCTGCTTCCTCCTCAGCAAACAGCGGTGCAGAGAAGGTTGGAATTATGCAAACACCAAATAATCACTACCCTGCTTCTCTTTCTTCTGACTGTTTTTTTTTTTTAATTTATCTTTAAATGGTTTCTTTGTTTTCCCGTGTAGCCGCCCCTGCTTGAGGACTCCAAGCTCTTTGAAACGCTCTTTGAGGGAGAAATGGCCTCTCAAGCCAAAGAGGAGTGGGAGAAGGCCATGACTGAGCTGGCCCACGAGGAGCCAGAGTTACTGCAGCACTTCCATAAGCTGTCAGAGGCTGCAGGCAAAGTTGGTAAGGTTTCCAATTTTGACTATTAGGAATGTTCATATGTCCCCCAGCTTACCATTTTGCTCCTGTAGCCTAAATGTTCACTGTATGTTTTGTTTAGGCAGTGACACAGAGTCCCAACAGGAATTCACCTCTTGTCTTAAAGAAACTCTCCGTGGCCTGGCCAAAAATGCTGACAACCTGCAGGTGGGTGCAATCAGAAATGTTTTTTAACACCATTCGGTGCAGTGACTTAACAGTTTCGTAATCATGCAGTATTTTTTACAGACCACAGGACTAGCTGGAGACGATCTTGTCAAAGCTCTAGAAGGCCTTGGATTGGAGAAGGGCGGCGAGGAAGAAGGAGGTGAGGATGGGAACATCCTTCCCATCATGCAGTCTATCATGCAGAATCTTCTCTCTAAGGAAGTGCTTTATCCATCTCTCAAAGAGATCACCACCAAGGTATAACCTCCTTCCATTAGCAGTTACCATACTCCTTTTTTTTGTCCCCATCAGTATTTGTAAGAACTGTCACTCATCCTCACAGTACCCAGAGTGGTTGGACGCCAACAAGCCAGGCCTCAGTCCAGAGGACTACCAGCGCTATGAACAGCAGGCCAAAATCATGGGAGAGATCTGTGTGCGCTTTGAGAAAGAGGAAGAGGGGGTAGAAGATAAGGAGGTTGTATTCGAAGGCATCATGGACCTGATGCAAAAGGTAAACAATTATTAAATTGCTACTAAAATGAATGGCAGATGATGGCATAGCTTAAAAATGTAATACATACATAAGAATCACACCACACATATATTTTATTATATATAATATATTTTTTTTGTTTACAGTTGCAAGACCTGGGTCAACCACCTAAAGAGCTAGCTGGTGATGCGGTAAGTTCCCACTGCAAAACACTGTGTATATGTTCTATATACTTTCCTTGATATTTAGTTCTCGCCATAGCCTGCAACAACAATCCACCAAGTGTAGTAAAATGTTGTTGTCGAAATAACTCAGCAAAATCAGCAAAACAATGTTTAAAGCAGCAACATTAGAAAATATCTACATAAAGGTACAGATGGTGAGCTGCTGTGTAATGGAGAGATGGCACCATACACTGCTTAGACTGAAGTGTGGGCGATGGAGAACATCTTCTATATACTATTGTTGAAGTGTTTGAATGTATTACATTTTGTGTAAAGATAAATAACATGAAAGTTTTGGTATTTAGATGGATTTTGACCAATCCTTGTTTAACATGAGTGTTCTTTCTTTTTATTCTTCCCCTCCAGCCTCCCGGATTTAACTTTGACATGGAGTCACTGGTTCTCCCTGGAGGAGCCGGGGCCGGGGCGGCAGAGCAGTGCTCCATCATGTGATGAGGCAGCGGCACAGTCCCATCAGAAGCACCGGTGCCAAAAGGGTCACTCTGTGTGTGTGTGTGTGTGTGTCAGCCACGAAGAGGAAATAAGGAAGGGATGACATGAGTGTGAGGGGAAAAGCTCAGGCAGACCGTCCACTCTGTGGACTCTTCTCAAGTAAAAGGTGTGTCGATGGCAGAAACATCAGGAGAAGGCACCACAACCAACAGGAATGCCACACAAACACTTTCTTCTCTGTAACATCACAGAACGCATTACTGACAACATCTTATCATCTTTCTTTTAGTTTTTCAACGGTTGCCACATTCATTTTAACAGCAATTCTTTCGAGAAAAAAACCCCACCACTGCCCTGTTTCTATATTGTTTTAATGGACAGTTTAGCCTCAAGGTAAAAATCTATCCAACCACTTCACGGGTATAAACTGTGCCTTTGCAGATTGACTTTAAGTTATTATTTTAGGTCTGATAAATGATGAAATGAACATTCTGCTGTCAGTCAGCGAAAACACATCACATTGAAGTTTTAAAGCAGTGTGAGTTTGCAGTAGAGTAGTCGAAGAAGAAGCTAGCGGGAAATTTCCTGGCATGTCATTTAAGCTGTTTTTGTCTCTGTACAGGCTGTAACGGATCTGAATGAACGAGTTAACAATTTATAATGTGAAGAAACCAGAAAAATATTAGTATACATTTATTAATTATAAAAAAATATATATTACAAAAAGAGAAGATCTGACCCCTCTTGAGAAGTTCCCAGCGCTTTCTGTGATTTAGCCAACTATTGTAATGACACCCATCCTCAGAGTGTGATTCCCCACTCCCGGGTATTGGGTTTGAGCTGATTGAGATGTTGATTCCCGAATGCCTTTGCTGTGGATACAGTGATCATTAGAGTGTAGAGTTACAGTGCAAAATGCTTCCCCTTGTGATTCCCTGTGTTTTTAAATGCCCAGGGTGGAGTTTTTGTTTGGTATGGGGTCCCTGCTAGGAAAGAAACACACTGGAGTGTTTTCCTCCAGTATGTACATCCTCTGTACCCTCCATGAAAAGTGCATCTTGTTCTTTCCAGATTAACTGACTGGCAGGATACCAAACCTCACATGTCACACAGGGAGAAAGAAAAGGGCCTCTCGTTAATACGGAGATACTGTACTGGATGTCTACAGCCTGTTTTTGGCTCATTCTGGCCGTGGTGGGTGGGCTTGTTTACTCCAGCTTTTCACCAGCTGCTTTCGCCAGTGGACCAAAGTGTACCGCTACAGAGGGAGAGGTCTAGAAATCACACGATCATCACCTCATCAATAACTGTATAATAAAAGGGTACTTGTGTGAAAGGAGTCAGTCAGCCATGCGCTGAAAAGAGATCAGATTTACATCAAACACGGTTGACAGTTGGAGGGGAGGCTGCTGTGGAGGTTCCATAAGGCCCTGTGGGGGTGTGCAGTCTATTCAACTCGGGACCACTGCAAACAAACCCCTAATGAAAAAATGCAGCCTATTGTTTGACACTATTTTATGATGTAAAAACATAAAATTAAATGATATATTGCAAATTAAATTATGTTGTGAATAATTATTTTTTAATAAGCTGTCATTGCCTTCTCAGAAGTAGTCGAGAGTGGAAGAAGATAAGATAGAACTTAATGTATCCCGAAAGAAATTGTTCAATTATAATGTAATATACGATTGAAGGGTGATTTGTAATTTAATGATTTAATTTTACGCCTCCTAATGCCTCTGTTTTATTTCATTTCAAATAGTGTACCATTCAGGGACCTACAATGAAGTAACCGGTTGAGTACATAAGTACAACAATATAAATTAATGAAATGTGACATGTTCATTCAGGAGAAAAAAAACTCAAACTTCATAGTCAGCAGATGGAATTTGTCATATATTACATTGACATATGTTCATCTTCGCGTTATTCTCCTAATAACTGCATAATCACATCAGAAACATAAATCACTAAAACAAAGTCACGGTGGTTTATTTTCTCTACACCATTAGTTAGACAGTGGGGGACATTGAACTGTGTGTATCTTGATCATTTTGTTGTGTTGTCTATTATGCTGCCCCCGTGGAGCTTTTTACGTCACTTTTGAATACCCAACTTTATTGTTCACAACCGGAAGTCACATCGGGCTACGTGTCAGGAAGTGAATCTGCTCAGTGGGCGAAGCGGAGCAGGCCGCTTGACTCACGCAGTTCTGCGCGAAATTATCCATTTTTATGTTGGACTTTGAGTCATATTTCAACGGAGCATTACAATAACACTCTCCTGGGGACGATGTTAACCAAATTTGAAACCAAGTCGGCCCGTGTTAAAGGTAAGACTTTGACTGCGGTGGTTAGCATAGGAGCTAACGCCAACTAACTGACATTATGCGGAGTATTAGTACTCGTATTTATTCTCTTTAAACCGGGTCTCTATTTAAACACATTTCATGTTTTAAAAGGATCAAATATCACAACATATGTGTTTGAATTACTTATTATTGTTATATCCTAATCTCTGTTCATGAGCAGTAAGGTTAGTTGACTACCTGCACCTTCCTTTAGCAGTTTAGCCTAGCTAACGTAACAAACTGCCTTATGGTTAACGTGTCAATTTATACGCGGATTCAATGTTTCATATACGTTTATCAAAATGAGATTTAAGTTGGTCTGTGTGAAAGTGATGCTAAATCAGATATTTTTTTTATTTATTTCAGGTCTTAGTTTCCATCCTAAGAGGCCATGGGTCCTTGCGAGTTTGCACAACGGAGTCATCCAGCTGTGGGACTATCGGATGTGCACACTCATTGACAAGTTTGACGAGCATGATGGTAAAATATCAACCTGGTCAATGTCGAATAATAATATAATAACATGTATTATTAAAAAAAAAAAAAAAAAAAAACACAATGAGTTTTTGATGTGTGATTTCCCTGATGTGCTCAGGTCCTGTCAGAGGCATCGATTTCCACAAACAGCAGCCTCTGTTTGTGTCTGGAGGAGATGATTACAAAATCAAGGTGAGACTGATCTGCCATGAATAAATTATGTGTTTTATCTGACCTAGTTACCAAACACAGGGGGGCTGCACCATTTGATTGATCACTTTAATATTCTGTCTCATTTCATTGTCATGTGTTGTGGATTCAAACATTCGTCTTATCGAAATACTATAATTGGTCCATGTTATGTACACGCTGAATATTCCTGTTTTTAACAGGTATGGAACTACAAGCTGAGGCGCTGCCTCTTCACCCTCCTGGGACACCTCGATTACATCAGAACAACCTTCTTTCACCATGTGAGTTATGTTATTATGTCACTTTTAATACACATCTCTTATTCATTTCATCTCTTACTTTGACGGCCAGGATGATAACTGTCAAAAAAGGCAGATTTAAATAAATTATTGATTCCATTTAATTTTGTGTAGGAGTACCCCTGGATTCTGAGTGCCTCTGATGACCAGACTATACGCATCTGGAACTGGCAGTCCAGGACCTGTGTCTGGTAAGAATCGCTATAAAGGTTGTAGAATTAAAGTTCATGAAAGTAGTGTAAATATTATGTAATTACACAGTACCTAGGTCGTTCTGTTTCCAAACTTTGTACTTTTTAATTTCAATATTTTGATTGATCTTAAGGCGTTAAGGTGACCTGTGTTTACACATTTCTGTTAAACCAAGTCTTTGCTCCTAATCCCCAGCGTGCTGACTGGCCATAATCATTACGTGATGTGCGCCCAGTTCCATCCTTCTGAGGACCTGGTGGTGTCAGCCAGTCTGGACCAGACAGTGCGAGTGTGGGATATCTCTGGTGAGAGTTTGGGGATGGTTGACGAGAGGACTGCGGGGTTGGGTTTTTGGGGAAAGGTTTGGGGGGATTGGGATGGGGTTGTCAGATTGGTGTAGAGGATAAAGGAAGATGCTGGAAAAGGATATATATATATATCAAGTCCTAGACCACCTCTTCTGGCCTCTCAAAATTGTAGAGGACAAATCTCTGTGGGCTGTTTGCAGAAACACTTCTCCTGCCAGAGACAGAAAGAGAGAGAGAGGAAATCAGGTGTAATATCAGAACCTATTTATATTCTGGTTTTTGTACACACTATAAATGATAATACAGTTTCAAAAAAATCAAACAGGGTTAAGATGTATTTAGAGACGGACACATGGGAGAAGTGTTTCTGTGCCTCTGCATGCTCTAAAAAGTTGTGTTATTGGGGTTTCTTCCCTCTTTGTTTCTTGTCCTTTCATCTGCTTTGTGTTGTCACTAACCAAACCATTAACCGCCTCTCATCTACTATCAGTGTCTCACACATGACTATGCATATAATATGTTTTTTTAACTGACTTCCTGTCCTCTGAAGGCGTTTATTTGCATTCCCATTTTTCTTTAACTGAGCATGACTGCGTCAATCCTTCACATTTTTAGGAACTTGAAAATGTGACATTTTAGAAGGACGTCTGGTTTTATTTAACCCAGCGCTTAACCTGCGTTCATACTCGCATATCATAGCATCCCTTCTTTCTTTCCATACTTGCCACTATTAGTACTCCTTTTCATTTATTTAAATAACATCAGTAACAGTCATTACTACTAACTGATTTCAAAGTGCATCCCCTACAGATTTAAACCTACTCAGTACTGATGTTAATGCTGTCATACTCCACCTGGCAACAGTGTACAGTATATATTTCCAAAGGCATTAGTCATGATCTTATCAACTTACATTCTTAACCTGCAACTGTAACATGTCAGAACTCTGCACGTGACTCAAACACCCTGACTGAAGCATGCACGAGCCTCTAGGACAAAGCTCTTTCCTTACATCCAACGGCCCATCAGAGCACGTCATTACAACGACAGCCACCAGCCACCCAACCACCCGACCACATCCCCATCAGCCAAGTCCATGTGTGCGCCTTACGTCCTCCTCATCCCATGCTCTCCCTGGAAACATCCACACCTGCACATGGGTTCCTAGTGCCATTTCTTTCCCCCACCCTCGTGTCATTTCTCATGGCTGTTGAGTTGTCTGTTCACCGCATTGATTTAGCGGGCAGGAATCACGGACGCAAGCTTTGTTTTCCCAAAACATTTGTTTTCTTCCTGTTCTCATTTGAGTCTGGAGGGGTAATCTTTAATCTTGCTCTTTTCACACAAATTGTGATTTTCTTCAGTGTGCCAAGTGATTCATTTACCTAATCAACAGCACCGCTAAAACCACGATTGTTTCCAGACTCAAGTGGGCAGAGAATGAGAGAGCAGAAGTTGTGTTGGTGTTTTTCCAGCCCTGTGTGTGATCAGTAGTCCAACAGTTCTCTCTCCTTTCAAATCTGTCGCCTGTGCTTCCATGATATTGTTTCATATATAGATATCTTGTTGACTTTCATTTTATTTTTTCTCTTCTTCTTTGTGCCTGTGTTTTGTTCTGTGTATCATGAATATGCCCCCCCCTCCCCGGATGTGCTGCTCTGAATGTTGGTTCCAGGTCTGAGGAAGAAGAACCTGTCTCCCGGTGCAGTAGAGACTGATGTGCGTGGCATCTCCGGTGTTGATTTGTTCGGTGCCTCAGATGCCGTCGTTAAGCATGTCCTTGAGGTGAGCAGAAACTTTCCACATATGATATAAGGTCGTCATCTTTGAAGCCGTGAAATGTCATCAATGAATTCCCCATTAGGATGTAATAAATAATATATATTTTTATTCTTTACCTGAATATTATTTATTCAGGTTTAATTTTCTTTTTGACAGGGCATTTACTATTTAGGAGAGCAAAAGGATTTAGGCTTCGCTTTCTCAGCCAACACATCACACATGCGAGGGATTTTTGTTTGGGGTTGTGTAACTTAAGGTTGTGCGTCTGTAACCAGGGTCACGACAGGGGGGTCAACTGGGCAGCCTTTCACCCCACCATGCCTCTGATCGTGTCTGGAGCTGACGACAGGCAGGTCAAGATCTGGAGAATGAATGGTAAGTATTTTTTGCACAAGACTCTAGTATGCATCCAATAATAATGCCTCGTATCCATGATGGTTGAAATAGATAAGACCTATATAATAAATTGATATATTTGCTCTCTATATTACTATAATTCCATATTAATAACTTCTAATCTTATGGTCTGATTTAATGTGTTTAAATGTTTCAAATTCTCTCGCCTCGTCCAGAATCCAAGGCCTGGGAGCTGGATACATGCCGCGGCCACTACAACAACGTGTCCTGTGCCGTCTTCCACCCGCGCCAGGAGCTCATCCTCTCCAACTCCGAGGACAAGAGTATCCGTGTGTGGGATATGTCCAAGAGAACCGGAGTGCAGACCTTCCGCCGGGACCACGATCGCTTTTGGGTCTTGGGGGCTCACCCAAACCTCAATCTGTTTGCTGCAGGTGAGGGGGGACAGTGGTCTGCACCTGAACATGTTTAAAATCATCATCGTGATACTTTCAACAAGGAAATTGCACTCCTTTTGTGTTTTTTTGTTTGTGAGCTAATATTTGACATTCATAGAGATTTTTCCCAAAAACAATAAATCCAGTCGATACTACGTTGAAATATGTGAATATTTCAATGTTGTGCTATTATATTTCTGTTGTGTGTCCTTCAGGTCACGACAGTGGCATGATAGTGTTCAAGTTGGAGCGCGAGCGTCCTGCGTACGCCGTGCACGGGAACATGCTGTACTACGTCAAGGATCGTTTCCTCCGCCAGCTGGACTTCAACAGCAGCAAAGACACTGCTGTCATGCAGCTACGCAGGTGAGTGCTCTCCAGTCCCTGTTACACGCAGTCAAACCATCCCTTCTTTGTCATTCTTTTTTTTTTTTTTTTTTTTTTTTTTTTTTTTTTTTAATTTTTTTTTTTTTTTTTTTGTATTATTTTATAACGTGTTGTGTGTTATGTTGTGTTCTTGTGCTAGTGGGTCTAAGTTCCCGGTGTTCAGCATGTCGTACAACCCAGCAGAGAATGCCGTCCTGCTCTGCAATGTAAGTAGATCTCAATCAATACCCACACTCGAATCACTTACTGTATAATCAGATGTGTATTTAAAGTTTTCTCCATCTGTTTATTGCACCTTCTGCAGAGGGCAACCAACCTGGAGAACAGCACGTATGACCTGTACTCAATTCCCAAAGAAAGCGACTCTCAGAACCCTGATGGTACTGAAACATCTTAAGTCTCTTTTTTTTCTCGATCTTTGCCCAAACGCATGGTTAAGTTACACATACCTTGTGTTTTTCTCAGCACCGGAGGGGAAGAGGTCCTCTGGTCTGACAGCCGTCTGGGTGGCCAGGAACAGATTTGCCGTCCTGGACCGAATGCACTCCGTAAGTGCATATTTATTTTAATTCACGACAAGCATTTTATCATAAAAAAACAAAGTAATACTAGTTTTACATTGCAGAACGTCTATCGTCGAAGTGTGTGTTTGTTTAACTTGTAATGAGACTTTCTAACAATTTTTTTCCGCCTCCTCTGCAGTTGCTGATTAAGAACCTAAAGAACGAAATTGTGAAGAAAGTCCAGGTGCCGAGCTGCGAGGAAATCTTCTACGCAGGGACGGGCTCGCTGCTGCTGCGCGATGCCGACGGCGTCACTCTGTTCGACGTGCAGCAGAAACGCTCCCTGGCCACCGTCAAGATCGCCAAGGTCAAGTACGTGGTGTGGAGCGCTGACACCAGCCACGTGGCACTGCTGGCTAAACATGGTGAGTGGATAAGATGACACATACAGGCGAGCAGGCTTATCAGAGGACCGTAACAACATTATCTTGTTTGTGCTGCCATTGCTGAGGCTCGGAAACATGAGCCCTGCTCAGACAGACTCGTGAATCACTTCAGAAGCATCGATTTTTGCTTAAAATGCAAAATGTTTACCTTAGATTTCGGGTTTATTTCAGAAAAACTAAAACTTTTGTCTGTTTTCATATCGTAGCCATCATGATCTGCAACCGTAAGTGGGAGAGTCTCTGCAACATTCATGAGAACATCCGGGTGAAGAGCGGAGCCTGGGACGAGAGTGGAGTCTTCATCTACACCACCTCCAACCACATCAAATATGCCCTCACCTCCGGGTATGGGCCGCTGAGAAATGCTCTTTCAATGTTAATCAACACTTAGGATTAAGAATCGTTTTTTGATTGCCCAAAGGCAATTTATATAAGACGATGTATGAGAATATTTACACAATTATAGCACAGCCTGAAGACACATTCATAATTATACAGTATTTACTCTTTTGTTTTTCAGAATTCCTTTACCTCAAATAATACCTTTAATGCATATTGTTTTGCAACTCTATATTTTATATTGTCGTTGTGCTCTCGCAGTGATCATGGCATCATCAGGACCCTGGACCTGCCCATCTATGTGACCCGTGTGAGAGGCAACAGCGTTTACTGCCTGGACCGGGAGTGCAGGCCCCGCGTCCTCACCATCGACCCCACGGAGTACCGCTTCAAACTGGCCCTGGTCAACCGCAAATATGATGAGGTGGGTCTCAATGGTTGAGGGGTGTACATATATTTTGTAAGTTTTGTTCCTGAATTCATGTTCTCACCTCATTGTATCTGTGCTTGTGTAGGTGCTCCACATGGTGCGCAACGCCAAGCTGGTGGGGCAGTCCATCATCGCCTACCTGCAGAAGAAGGGCTACCCTGAGGTGGCGCTGCACTTTGTCAAAGATGAGAAGACACGTTTCAGTTTGGCCCTGGAGTGTGGCAACATTGAGGTATGTTGTTGGGACACCGTTTCTACATGAATTCTAAATCGTTTTTTTCCCATCCACACTCGCAAACATATTTCTTGATCATATATTTTTTCTGAATGGCCAAAATGATACTTACAGAATGCTCCCCCTCCTCCCCATATTTCCAGGTGGCACTGGAGGCAGCCAAGGCCCTGGATGACCGCAACTGCTGGGAGCGTCTGGGCGAGGCGGCGCTGCTGCAGGGTCACCATCAGGTCGTGGAGATGTGCTATCAGAGGACCAAGAACTTTGACAAGCTCACCTTCCTGTATCTCATCACCGGCAACCTGGCCAAGCTGCGCAAGATGATGAAGATTGGTGAGTGACAGAGACTTTAGTCAAGAATGTTTTTTATTTTTCAAATGTCTTGAGTTCGAAAATTCTTCATGTCTAACCAACTACTGTGGGGTTTTTTTTTGTGTGCAGCTGAGATCAGAAAGGACATGAGCGGTCACTACCAGGCAGCTCTCTACCTGGGAGACGTCAGTGAGAGGGTTCGCATCCTGAAGAACTGTGGACAGAGTAAGAATACTTTAAAAATCAATTGTTTACCACACCATACATTTGTTTTTCTCTCAGTGCTGCTTGAAAGAAAGAGCCTGCTAATGTAACTGTTTGTGTGCAGAGTCACTGGCTTACCTGACTGCAGCCACCCATGGGCTGGATGAAGAGGCGGAGTCTCTGAAGGAGACCTTTGACCCAGAAAAGGAGACGGTATGTTGGGGGAAACATTCTTCTTTACCTTCATACTTGGAACATACACATTCATAACAAACCACTTTTATTTTACTGCATGAACACATCATTTTGATGATGGATTTTGTCTTGTAGGTGCCTGAGGTTGATCCTAAGGCTCAGCTGCTGCAGCCTCCTCCACCCATCAACCCTCTGGACACCAACTGGCCCCTGCTCACTGTGTCAAAGGGCTTCTTTGAAGGAGCCATTGCAGCTAAAGGTGAGTCATTAGTCCGCACAAATGCATACACTTTGTATAGTCACACTACACATCTATGTCTGTATATACATTTAACCGCTCACCTAATAAACATTAATGAGATGCTTTGTGTAAACGCATAATATTTGACTGTGCCAGAGTCAGAGCAGTGTTTTTCTTTGTGTGTGTGTGTGGTAGGGAAGGCAGGTCAGATGGCTGCCGAAATGGACATGGATGCTCCAGGAGCCGAAGGATGGGGCGAAGATGCTGAACTTCAGCTGGATGAGGGTAAATTTGAATGAAATGTATTTTGACCAGACATTTCAGTGAGCAGATTGGGCCAGATTATCTGTACGGAAATATTGTTTAAATCGTGTCAATTATTCTCTCCGGTTTCTTTCGGTCAGATGGTTTCATGGATGCCCAGGACGGATTAGGAGAAGACGGAATAGCGAAAGAAGAGGGAGGTGGCTGGGAGGTGGAGGAAGACCTGGACCTTCCTCCAGAACTAGTGAGCGCAACCTTCACAAATCCTTCAGGGTTAAAACAGGGTCAACACTATGAGACACAAAATTTCACTTCATGTCTATTTACCACTGTTTTTATCACAAGCTTCATATTTAATCATCAAAGAAATAAAATAGTCGTCTGAACTTCTGAATCTTCAAACCGCTGTTGTTAATTGTCTTCTGTAAATGTTGAATTGTCCTATCTCTTATGCACTATCTTTTTCTCAACCATCAGGACATTGCATCTGCAGGTGGAGGAGCTGAGGACGGGTTCTTTGTCCCACCCACCAAGGGCATGAGTCCGACCCAGATGTGGTGCAACAACTCCCAGCTGCCAGTGGACCATATCCTGGCTGGCTCCTATGAAACCGCCATGAGAGTATGTTCACAGTTCTATTTTTTTGTTACTTCTTACATTCAACAATATAGCATTGTACATGGCGTGAGGCCAAAAACATTGACATTTTATATTGACGATTATTCTGACCTCTTCTCTGCCTCAGCTGCTCCACGACCAGGTGGGAGTGGTCAACTTTGGCCCGTACAAGTCTCTGTTCATGCAGACACTGTCCAGGGGCCGCAACTGTTACCTGGGGCTGCCCTCTCAGCCCTGCCTGCGTAGCCATCCCCAGAGGAACTGGAAGGTACATGCACAATATGCTCCCCTGAGTTTAGTAATAATCAGCAAAATTTTACATCTTGGCTGTAGTTTTGTTCTTGATAAAATTGTACATAAATCATAATCTGCAAATGGTCCTGAACACATTTTGCTTGGTGAATTTCATCTGCAAATATACAAATGCTTGTTTTAGGACTGTGGAGCGAAGCAGGGCCTGCCTGCCGTGGGCCTGCGCCTGTCCGACCTCATCGCCCGCCTGCAGCAGTGCTACCAGCTGACTACTTCCGGCCGCTTTGAGGAAGCCGTGGAGCGCTTCAGAGCCATCCTGCTGTCTGTGCCTCTGCTGGTGGTGGATAACAAGCAGGAGATCGCAGAGGTACAGTGAATGGTGGTAGCTGACCCCGAGCTCCCATATGCTCCTTAATGCTTAATTTCTTTTTTTTCAGGCTCAGCAGCTGATCACAATTTGCAGAGAGTACATTGTGGGTCTTACCATGGAGACGGAGAGGAAGAAGCTTCCTAAAGACACATTGGACCAGCAGAAGAGGCTGTGCGAGGTATGTATTTGTTCTGTGTCAAAGCCTTTATAGAATGAACCTTTAATCGTATAACAAATGTTCTGATGTGTGTGTGTGTGTTTTTTTTTTACTCTCCTAGATGGCAGCTTATTTCACCCACTGTAACCTCCAGCCTGTCCACATGGTGCTGGTGCTGCGCACAGCTCTGAACCTCTTCTTCAAGCTGCGTAACTTTAAGACTGCTGCTGGCTTTGCACGACGCCTGCTGGAGCTGGGGCCCAAGCCAGATGTTGCACAGCAGGTGAGTTGTGATACGGACAGACAGAATCACAGACTGGGATTTATAATATATATTTATGTTTTTATTTTTCAATACCTGTTTTTTTTTTTTTTTTTCACCGGTTATTTTGATGTTAAATCTCTCAACATTTTTCAGACCCGCAAGATTTTGGCTGCTTGTGAGAAGACCTTAACTGATGCCAACCAGTTGAACTACGACCCCCACAATCCATTTGACCTGTGCGCTGCCTCTTTCGTCCCCCTGTACCGTGGACGCCCTGTTGAGAAGTGCCCTCTGTCTGGAGCCTGCTACTGTCCCCCGTACAAAGGCCAAATCTGCAGGGTCACACAGGTGGGTCCACACAGACATGTACAATTCCATTTATCCTGACTAGCTGTTAAGTATGGAGAAACTTTATTCCAAACATTTATGAGAAATTAAACTAAACTAAACAAGATTTTATTGATTGAAAGACCACACTAATTGTTCACTTCATTAGGTACACCTCTACAGTAAAGCAAATGAGATGACTTTAAAGCAGAGTTAAAGGAAAGACAATAGAAACATCTTATTAAAGTGAAGTCCATTACTTTTGTATGACCAAATAAACATATACTCATTCCAAACCTTGTGGTTGTTGTATGTGATATATATATATATATATATATATATATATATACACACACACACACACACACACACACACACACGGAAAAAGTTATAAATATTTTGTTCAATTTCCCCCACATTGTCTAACCTTTTAATTTCACCTTTTTATTTCCCAGGTGACAGAGATCGGTAAGGATGTGATTGGTCTGCGTGTGAGTCCACTTCAGTTTCGTTAAGGGGACATGGAGCTGAAGAGTCTGTTCAGCGAAAAAAAACACATCCACACTTACTCCCAGTAAACAACCCAGTTATTGTCAAGAAAAATGAATAGCATATATATATATAACTATCTGTCACTGTTATGTGAAATCCCTTCAATGATGTAATTCCATGCACAAACTTTCCTGCTAAAAGTTTTTTTTTCTTGGAACTTCTGCTTCATAATCATTGTGCTGTGGCTTTATTAAACGCCGAAAAGCTAACTGTTAGTTATTTTCTGGCTTGTATGAGACAAATAACTTGTAATGCGCGACACTGCTCTGTGTGTCTGGGTGAGAGGAATCTGAAATAATAAACAATTCCCAGCAATGACCTGAAATGAATTGTGGGTTTCTGTGCTCTTATTGAGGTGGTAGGTGTGCCAGTGTGGTCACAGTGTGGCTAAGACTGTACGGTGGTAGGTGTTGTGTGAACTTTGAAAAAAAAAAAAAGTGGTGCAGGAATAATCAAGCTGCACAGGCATGAGTCATCAGGGAGAATTGAGTACAAAGATCATCATCACCATGAGTCATGACTTGTGTCCCGTACATTAAAACTGGACCTATTAGTAGTACAAATGAGATCCATGAGTTTATTAATTTAAAGATTAATAATCTGGCTGATATAAAGATTATTTAAACGTTGCAGAGATCGAAAGGTGCCATTTTGACTTGAGTCCGGGACCGGAACCAAACAGCGGAACCCGGACGATTCCAATGTCAACACTTCCTGTTGTGTTTTTGTGTGTCCCTCATACCAGGAAGATGGATTTCCCCTCGAACAAATGGATTATTCATTTCTTCGTTTGTTGTTTTGTCGCCGGTAAGTTGGCTGCTATCGGTGCTAAATATGTGTGCACACAGCGAGCGAGGTGTGTGTCTATATTTGTCAGTTACCTTGTTGGACTTCTTTGTGCTGGTGGATAGCCGAATGCTAAGCTAGCCTTGTTCGGCTTTCATCTCCATTGCTGGTTTTCTAAAACAAGTTTTACAATGAAGTGTACTATTAAACCGCATCATTACTCCTTTCCATCAAATATAGCGTTAGAAAATATCGCGTGCTCTTTTCATTTTGATCTTTTTCAATGACTTTTGTGTGTTTTCCTCCTTTTGAAATGAGTAACTCAACATCAGCGTGACTGCTCGTGATTTCCCACCAGCAGCCGCCCCAGGCTCGGGGATTAGGTTAATGTCACACCAAACTATACATATAAATGTGTTGATTTGTGTTAGTTGTATCATCAACATATATTGTAAAAAAGTAAAAATACGTCACGTATTGGTGAAGTCATATTCTCGTCTTTGGCTAACCCTGCTTAATTCGGCATAACTTTCTCATCAAAGCCGCACTTTCTTTCAAATAAACCGAGTTTTAATTTCACATTGGTCCTCCTGGCTATGAGTTAAAAAATGTGGGCTTATATATAAATAGAATAGTCAGTGGATTGTGTTTATAATCTAAAAAACACGGGGAATCGAGAGATGAACACAAATGAATGTATAATGTGCAAAGTTGAGAAGGAAATAAGATAATACCATTTAGCATTACACTAAAAATGTTTTCTAAAAGTAACATTAACCTGTATTTTTATTAGTAAAAGTGCATTGCAGGGAAGATTTATAGTGTATTATATAATTGTAACAATAATTATTTCAACAGTTCATTACATCTTAATCTTTAATGTAGTTTAAGATATATATATATATAGGTAAATATAATTCACACGATTAAATATGACCTTCAGTCTTTTTGCATTCCTCCCTGATGATCAACAGGAGCATCAAATTAAAGGAGAGGACCTAACCATAAGAAATAGAAGTCAACTCAGAGTCATTTCCCTTTCCCTTCTTCTCTGGTGTCAAAGGTGGACAAAGGTGTCTTGTTCACTAATGTGCCCAGATGTCAAAGTGCTCTACCAGTTGTTGAAGTTTCCGTTTCCTTGCAGGTGCCAGCTGTACTGCAGTGGAGAAGAAGATTTATGTGCATCTCAATTACACAATCCCATGTGTGCGACTGCTCAATGCAACACATCAAATAGGCTGCCAATGTGAGTAATGTTGTTCACCATGAGTGTCCCAGATGAATCTTATCTATGACTTGTTGCTTTTTATCTAAATTGACTTTGTGGTTATTTCAGTTATTTCAATGGAGACACAAACAAATCTACTTTGTGACATTGACATTCAGAAAACTCAGTTGTCACAAATGTAAATATTTATTCTCTTATGTTTGGTGTCAGCCTCCTTGTCAGGTGATGTGGGTGTTCTTCATGTGCTGGAGTCGGAGGAAAACCTGGACTGGGTCCTGAGCACTGGTCCCAATCCTCCTTATGTGGTTATACTGGAGTCGCCCCTATTTACCCGGTACAGTTGACTTGTCTCACCCTGCAGAGGGACACTCCTGCTCTCTGTCTTCTATTGCACACACACGGACACAGAGAAAACCCCAATATATATATATATATATTTTTTTTTTTTTCTATTTTTCAAAAATATTTATTTTGTCATTGTTGTCGTATTTGTACGCAAACAGTATTTAACATGTTTAGTGGATCAACTTTTGAAAAAAACTATTGAAAATAAGGGAAAGCTGCAAGTTTAAATGTTTAAAGTATGGATTTGTTTTCTCTTTACTGTGGAACATTGTTTAGAGGTTATAATGTCAGCACATACCAGTTAAACCCAGTCAGGCTTGTTGTCTGCTACAGTCATGTGTAGTCAAACATATATTTGCATGTCTGACCCTGAGGACATAGAGTTGAATGACGTGTCAAACTTCGACGTCTGACCTGAATTTGTACCCCTATCACATCCTGTGCCCTGTGCCGACCGTCTGCCCGTCAGATCCATCATGATGAAGTTGAAGAACGGCTCCAGGAGGGTGGCTGGCGTGGCTGTTGTGGCGCCAAAGACGAACCCAGCGGAGGACTTCTCTCCACACACCACCTGTCCCAACGAGAACTCGGGTGGGTGGAGATCTGCGAGCTCTGACTCGTCCCACAGTATTACACAAGATACAGAGAGAGAATTTCAATTTTACGATCCCCCGAGGGGTTCAGCTATTGAAGTCACAAGCTTTAGCCGCTTTAGATTTAGTGTGAGGTGAATGAGGTCTGAACCGCAGCCGTTACCAGTGAATCAGGTTTGGCTCCACTGCAGAGATGTAATGTCTCATTATTTTAAGGTTTCCTTGAAAGGGACCTAAGAATGGTGTATTCATATAAAATGTACCAACATATTATTAGGTATTATTACTGACGGAGGCTTGATAAATGTATTAAGAACATTTTCAAAATCTTGATATATATTTTTTAAAGGGACTATTGTACTAAACCCCCAGCAGCCACAAAAATGTATGTGATTAACTGGAATGTCGTGAAGTAAGAGTGTTAATACCGGGGTAATGTGCATGTACCTCAAAACTCAACTTTAGTGCAGTTCTTGATTTAAAAAAAAAAAAAATTAAATACTGCTGCATATGTATTTCAGTTGTTTGTTTTTACTGTGGCTGGGCAGAAATGTTAGAAGACTAAACACCACTTCAGTGTTGGGGATTTATTTAAGTGCCTTTGAAGAAACCCAGTCATGCAATACACACTGCATGAGCGCCTGCCTTTGTGTTACTACGACTACTACTACTGCTGATTGTTTTCTGTTGTGTATCTCCCCCAGGTGTTTACACAGAGTCCTACGATCCAGCCATGGCCAATTGTAACACGACTGTGTGGAACCCAGAGGGAAACGGGCTGTCGTATGAGGAGTTTGATTTCCCGATATTCTCCATGAAAGACGACAACGACACTCAGGTCATACGACAGGTAAAAAAAAAAACACAATTTTCTTTCCAGTTCATATCAAGTGCGATTCAAGTAGGCAGGTGGACTGGTTGAAGATTTCTTTCCAGTTCATCCAATGCAGTTGTAGTTACAGGCGTCTACATTGTTCAAATCACTGCCGAAAATGTCTCATAATCGTTTTCCATTTGCCCCTGGTTGCGGGATGAATAGAAATTCCTTTTATGTGCAGCCGAATGTGATCTGAACTCTGGCCCAGTGGTGGGGGAGAGATCTGGAAGGATGCCAAAAAAAGGCTGTAGTTAAGATCACCTTCATGTAGGGCATGTCGTGGCATAGTGTGTCGAGATTATTTATCAGAGTCCACAAATCGTCTTAGCTCCTGTGTGTGACAAAAACAGGCAGATCATATTACATGGTGTTTAGATATGTCCTCCTCTCTCTCCACAACGGGCTTTATATTTTTCACAGGTCGCAGCAAAAACCGAGCTGCTTAACTCAACGTGACCAAATCTTTCTCTCAGTTTTCACTTCCAGCTCACTGGTCACATGGACTGTGCATTTACAGTCGGCCTATAGAACGTTCTTTAAGCTGCTCTGTGCAGGACCGACCCGGGGACTTTTCTGGGATGATTTCATCCAGACGTTGTGTTCATGTTTTGGTGTATTTGTGCGACTCTAAAACTAAACTAAAACTACAAGTCTAAAACACACAAAAAAAATGGTGTTTGCTTTTCTTTGTTCACAGTGTTACTTGGACCATAACCGAGCTGTGAATGGCAGCACACCCAGGTACCCGCTGTGTGCCATGCAGCTCTACTCCCACATGTTCGCCGTCACCGACACCGCCACCTGCATGAGAAGGAATGACATCAACTTCAGCATCAACCCAGGTATTTACACGGCATGAATAAATCTGGGGTATATACCATTTTTTTGACCATAGACGTATCCTTTTGCGGGAAGAAAAATCCTCCCATCTTTGACCAATGTCCATGTTTCTTTTTTTCCACTCATAATTTAGAGATGGTGTGTGACCCTCTTGGTGACTTTAACGTTTGGGCCTCCACCAGGCCAATCAATAACACGGCCAAGGGCCACAAGACGTCGGAGAGTGCGGTCATCGCAGCAGCCAGGGTGAGCTTTTTCTGGGAAGAGGCTTTCCTCTTCTCTAAATATAAAACAACATTTGTTAATTATCCCTTTGAAGAGGCTTGTTTGTGAAAAGAATAATATGTCTGTCGTGATCTCGTTCACTTTGAAAGCTTAGCACATTCAAATTCCTGCATTTACGTCGTGTGATACGTGACACAGTGGGGTTACTGTTGTGTAGTGTACAGACACAGTTTTGAGCTTTAGTCACTCTTTAATGAATTCTCTATACTTCCTGTTCCTTCATGTTGTCTTTTATAACCTGTTATATAATATTTTAATTCATTAGTTTGGAGTGTGGGGAATTTGCATTTTCACAAATAAATAAATAAATAACCCACAGATTGTGTTTCCCTAGTTTCCACATTACACTGAATGTGTTTCACCTGAATACAAGATGCTCCACATTCCTCGCGAGATTGGGGCCACGCTTTGATTTATGGGAAAATAAAAATAGGTCATAGCGAGTGGAATGGAACTACTTGCCTTGATTACGATCTCTGCTTGATATTTATCTTTTCCTCTGCCTCCCTCTCCACAGTTGGACAGCAGGTCTTTTTTCTTTGACATTGCTCCAGGAGCAGAGAGTGGAGTCTCCGGGTTTGTCACTCTGCTGGCGGCGGCTCACGCTCTGCGCAACGCCACCCAGACGGCCCCACCTAACCGCAACATCCTCTACACCTTCTTCCAAGGGGTCAGTTGTTAACGCAACATTGTTGCTCGAGCAGCACGTTCAATTTGACTTTATTTCTCATTGGAGCCTTGCTCATGTATTTTTCACTTCTTTTTGGACCGCCCAGGAGACCTTTGACTACATCGGCAGTTCGAGGATGGTGTATGACATGGACAACAAACAATTTGCAGTGGACCTGGACAATGTTCACTCAGTGCTGGAGATTGGACAGGTGTGTGTTTTCCACTTCTCCAGTTACTTATTGTACGAGACTTAAGTTCTGGTACAGAACTTGACTTGATAAATGGAACGAAGTGAGCTTTAATAAACCACAATTAAACCACACGAAACACAATTTTACTTTTTGGGGGGTTTTGTTTTAAATCACCATAGGTTGGACTTCGTGCTGACTCCAGACTGTGGCTTCACACTGATCCTGTGTCCAGGAGGAACGACAGCATCAATAAAGAGGTTTGTATATGTATAATAAGTTCTCATTTTTTCCACTCATCACTGATCTACCATAACATGTACGATCACAGCTAGAGTGAAGAGTAGGGTGATTTAGATGTATAGACTAATAACCATAAAATTCATTTTTATCATAGGATTCTTAAAAGATACATTTGTTGTACATACATGGAAATCAAAATACAATATATCCTGAAAGAAGTAACCTATAACACTGCAGTAAAAAGTTATAATAAAACTTTCAGATTCTCAAGTTAATTTTTGGTTGACGATGTGGTTGATGATTTAGAGACTTGGATAAAAAAAAAACATGAACAGAACACAGGTTTAAAAAGAGTGAGGTCACTGTGTGTGTGTCTGTGTGTGTGTGTTTGTTTGTGTGTGTGTGTCTGTGTGTGTGTGTTTGTTTGTGTCATCTAGTTTTTTTTTTTCTTCATTCCCTTTATATTTTTGTTTCAGGTGGAGGAGCTGATTGAAAACTTGCGCTCAGCCGCCACAGGTTTGAGTGTCTCAGCCACGGTGCCCAATTTCTCTCAGCCACTCCCGCCCTCGTCCTTCCAGCGTTTCCTGCGAGCTCGGCCAATCCCCGGTGTTGTTCTGGAGGCTCACCAGTCTGCGTTCACCAACAGGTGATGCGGGGTTTCCGAAAAACAAAAAAACGCAGTTAAAATTTCATCACGATATCAGACTCTTTCGTGTCAAGGAACAAACGTGTGTTCATTTCTTTTTCTGTTCCGTGTGCAGGTTCTATGAGAGCATGCATGATAATGCAGAATACCTCAACGTGTCTTACCCATCCAACATGACGCCAGAGGAGCAGCTACAACATGTCACTGAAACTGCAAAGGTATATGTTAGCTCTTTTGATTGTTTTTTTTTTTTTTATCTAAATCTTATCTCTGTGCTTGGACGTTTATGGTGAAAAGGTAATCATGGCATCAAGATACATTATTTAAGCCGTTGCTTAGCAATGCTTTTATATTGTCCAGCTGTAGGTCTAATTCAGATTTTCTCCCTCAGGCTCTGACCGAGGTGGCCACCATGGTCGCTCGGGCTCTGTACAAGCAGGCCGGAGGAGCAGAATCCCAGATCAACAACATTAACGCCGACAGTCAAATTGTGAGTCTGTTTGAATTGACCTGTGATTCGCTTCTTCTCACCTGAATGAATTTTGTTCGTCAATTAAAAAGAAAATTTGAGTTTTCTTCAAGTCCTGACACTTTTCTGATCCAGATTTCTTTATTTTCTGTGCCTGTGCGTTGTTTTTTATTTGAACTTTCAGACGTAACACTGAAATATGTTTCTGTTGTTTTGTCACAGGTGACCCGGATGCTGTATGGTTTCCTTGTTCGGCCAAATAACTCCTGGTTCCAGCAACTCGTCCCGTCAGAATACATGAGTCATCTGAGTAAGTCTGGACAGAAAACAACTCTATTGCTTTATCTACTCCAAATTGCCCATATAAATACTGACGTGGAGAAACTCTTGACACATTTCCAGACTTGCAAGTTCATTTCCTCTGTTCTTTCTCTTTCTCAGCCGACAGGCCTCCAAACCTGTACGTGGGTGCCGTCCAGCAGCCCAGTGAACCGACTCATCTGGTCCAGTACCTGCTGGCTAACCTGACAGGCACCACCGTCAATGTGACCCAGGAAAACTGCCAGAACCAGAGAGTGGATGAGAATGATAAAGAGAGCAAACATGTAAGATATATATATATATATATTGTACTTTTGTATTCTTTGACTCAAGTTGTTCAGCTTTCTATACATTTCACAAGCATAACTAAACCCTGATATCCCCCTTCAGATGTACTACTACCTGTGGGTTCAGGGAGCGGCGCCTCCCAACAGTACGCAGAGGGAGGGTTTCTGTGTGCGCTCCGGCGTACGTCTCTCCAAAGCCGTGTCCCCAGCGTTTGACCTGCAGCAGTTCACTTCCAACAACTACTCCACGTGGACAGAGTCCAGGTGGAAGGCCATCAAGGGACGCATATTCCTGGTTGCCAGTCATGAACTGGAGGTAAGGCTTCACTCCTCAGGGTCGGAGGCTCAGATACTCGCATTTAGTCCCATTTCACAAAATAGGTGTTCTCGGGTCAAAAGATTGATTGCTCATCCACATGTTAATAGGGATGGGTGTCCAAATTAGATAGATATATATTGATATTTTTTTATGTATCTTTCAGTCATAAAATACAAACCTATCGTGTCATCCTCTCCCTGCTCCAGATGTTAACGTTGGGTGTAGGCGTGGGTGTGCTGATAACGTCCCTCCTGCTGACGTACTTCATCAGCACGAAGGCCGAGATACTCTTCAGCTCCGGGAGGGAACCTGCCAACGCCACCTACTGATCCACGCCGTGGAGGACGCAGGCCCACGACCACTACCACCATTACTTCTACTACTACTACTTCTTCTCTCCAAAACGGACATTGACGGGACCTTTTTCTTTCACACACACACACACACACGCCACGTTTAGGTACACAGACATGTTAGACCCAGCAGCGGGGTGGGGAAGGGGGGCGGGGTTATTAGATGATGACTCCGCGTTAATGGACTCGTGGACTGGATGGATCCGGATGGATCTGCACTCATCAGGGTTAGAAAATACTGGTCAGGCACCAGAGGGCTCTGCCAGTGGAAAAGATGTTTATATTTCTTTTGTTTTAGTTTTTCTTTTTGTTCTTTTTATCGTACATTTTTTTTTGGTTTACTGTGTCGTGGGATAGGCACTAAAAATGAAGCATTATTTTGTGCGTGATTGTGTAAATGATGTAAATGTGAGTGAGTGAGTGTGTGATTATGTGTATGAGTGTGTGAGTTTATATGATTGCAATGGTGCAATACTGTAGCTGTCTTCTCTGTCATATAGTTAACTTAACACTTAACAGTTCTAATGATACCAAACCACTTTATGAGACAATGAACAATTAGTTAAATTCAAAGTCAAGCTCATTGGTAAATGTGTGGCGAGGTATTCTAATTTGAAGTTCCGAGTCCTGGGAAGTTGAACAAACTGAGCATTTAAAAAAAAAATTTGCTCAAACATTTCTAATTTTCAATCCCAGGACACATATAACTACACTTGTACGTAGTTGTAAACCCGCTGCCTTTTCACATATTGTGACAATTGTGTGGAGAAGAAGAATTTCCCAAATGTGACAAAAATGTCTGACGCAGGCTTCATATCGATCAGCTGCTCAAAGAAGTCGTCCAGTCAGAAAAAATCTTCTGCTATGACACTGAGAATGCCTCGGTACTCTGGCTGTGCGCTCTTGTTTTGGTTTGTACCTTTTTCGCAGGGTTTCTTTTACGTTCTGAAAATTTGAGACAACACACCAGAGAGAGGTTTTTAATTTTGTTGAGGGGGGTTTTAATTTTAATGGCTGGAATCACTGACCAATTGTGATGCCCTGATGAAGAAATAAACATTGCTTCTTTTCCAGTTTTCTTTTTCTTTTTCTTTATTTTTGGGTGATTTGAGATGCACGTCATTAACACATACATTTGGATTCATTTGGCCTCAGCAAGAGTGATTCTCCTAACAAAGATTACAAAATAAAAGCATGGAGGAGGGAAGGTGCTCATTTCTGTTTCATCAAGGAACCCTGATAAATATTTGAATGTCTGAAATGGGTCGGAGAATAAAAAAATACAGTCATCGCTCCATGATATTTGGATTTTTCTTTAAATGTGTCACTTCAAGCCGCAACAACCTTTAATTAGATTTCACCTAAGATATATATTTATCTGCTTAAATGTCACTTAAAACACCATAACGCATTCTCACGCGCACGCCCGCAAATATACTCTCTCTCGCACACGTGCACACGCCCACACTCTCACACGCACACACAGTAGGGGGGGTGGTGAGAGGGGGAGGGGCCTAACCCGGAGGCGGGGCTCTCGGTGCCACGGATGAACGCAGGCAGAGAGTGGCGAAAGAGAGAGAGAGAGAGAGTGAGAGAGAAATTACCTGAATGGACAATCTGGAATAAGTAAGTCGGATTTTTTCTTTATCCTGGATAATGTGTGGAAGTGTCCGGGTCGGCGGCGGTTGGCGGGGGTGAAGGGGGAGAGAACGAGGGAGAGCGAGAGAGAGAGAGAGACGGGGAGGAAGGCGCAGATCTCCGGTTTCCCCCCCAAACAATGGTGTGATGGTCGCCGTCTTTTCTCCGGATCCACAGGGAAGTTTAGGACCCTCATTGTTGTCCTCGGCGAGGACACGTAGCTTATGTGTGTGGAGGCTCCTTCAGCCGGTGTGTGTGTGTGTGTCGGCGGAGGATTTATTTATTATTTGTATTTTTATTACTATTTGAAATTAGAGACAGTGTTTTAATGAAGCGGGGCTCGAGGGGAGCGGTGCAGGCCGGAGCTGCGGAGTCTGCTCCTCGGTCCATTCATTTACAGTGGAGGAGTGCTCGGATCATCGGACAACAGGAGGCCAGGGAGGCTCCCATTGTCCTCCGCTGCTTATATAGGACACACAACTCCCTTAGATTGCGTCTTGCCCCGCAGTAAGTCAGGCTTTCTGTGGCCTTGTTGTGTTGTTGTGTGATGGTGTTACATTGTTGCACTCGTTCAGAGAGAAGCAGAAGATGTGTTGCTGTTGTGTTCCAAAAAAGGCCTCTGCTCCACTTTAATTATACGGTTTGGGCATTGGCTTGGTCTGGGAAAAGTTTCTAATATTATCGATAGACGTTATATTAACCAAGGAAACAAAATGCGATCATGAACTATATCCATTTTTTGTGAAAAATAAAACATATACGTATTTTACAGTAAGTGAAAGCTTCTTTACTGGAAAGGTGTTATGCTTTTACATACCTTGGCCAAATTACAGTTATTAAGCGTGCAATCCAGCTAGATCTTAACTTTATACTTGTATTAACATATCATTTCAGAAAATAGGTCTATATTTTCATTCCATTCATTAAAAAATACAGCTTGTTTTGCCCACAAGCTCAAAGTGTTTGAAAATGAATATGATACGAAACTTTCAACCCCAACATTTGACAAGTTGGATCCAAATGTCCTAAACATCATATAAACAATACATAACCTCAACCACCAGTCAGTCATTAAATGGAATGCTTAAAGAAACTAAACATAATTATTCATTTAAGACCCAGTGTTTCTACAGCTTTGGTTTATTGTCAGAATGAGGGATGTGTTTCAGTCACTGAGTGTGTTTATTTTCACACAGCAACAGCTTGTATTAGTACACATACAAGAATTTAATGTCTTAATGTAGGTGAGCTATAAAATCAGCTGAACCCTTTTAAGAACACGGCGGATCTATTTTATGACGTTGTTGAAGAGCAGTGGGACTTTAGCTAATGGTTTTATGTGGATGAATCTTTTCATTAGTGCTGTTATTGATGGAGTTTTTTTTAATGAAGCTTAAGATGATAACGTTTGTCCAAAGAATGTTTAATGTTTAAAACTAAATAAAAGCGGCCGATCACCAACAAAGATGGAACCCACTCATATAAGAAGAAAAATCAGTTGTGTCAGGGACAACTGGTGCTTTAATACGTTTAAAACGGGCACTGGTTAATATACCAGCAAAGACTTTGTCTAAGTCATTTCTTATTCTGAAGGTCCAAACTTTTAAATGGGCTGGCCACATCTTTTCCATTGTGATTATTTGCCGCCTCTCTCTTTTTTATGGATAACCACAGCACACACAGAGCCACATCAGTCTAATCTGAGCTCACTTTGCCACTTCCTGTCTCTGCAGCACTGTGTCAGGACATGGGGACAGATTGTGAGCAGGGGTCTCTGTGAATCACAGCGTGTTGATTCAACCACACCCTGTTAGACACACACTAACACACACACACACACACAGACACACACACCTGCTCCGGATTGCTCTCCATGCGGAGGCCGACAGTAGCAGTTGTCTTGTTTTTCGCTTTTTCTTTTACAGATGTCATTGCAGGCAGCAGTGGGTGGTGTTTGTGTGTGTGTGTGTGTGTGGCCCCGGTACTGTGATGAGCCTCTTCCCCTGCTGCAGGCTGGGTGTGTGCACGCTTATTTTCACAGTTGGTATATCAGGTCTCAAAAGGCCATTGAATGGAGCTGGTCATTTCAGAGATGGCCCAGATTGCTTTTTCACCCCGACAGCTGCCGCCTCGGTGCCAGCAGCTCCAAATGTTTGATGACAGCTTGATTTCTTTCTTTTTTTGCCTTTAGCTAAATGGAGGCTGTAAAAGTCTCACATCTGCTTGTCTTAAACGCCTCGTGACCGCAGGGGCATGTTTGCGACAGAATTCCTGATCGTTCCCTTCATCACGTTGGATCTCATAACGACACGTTGGGTTAGGAGCAGAAAAACGTATATTGAACCAGAAGGATTTGAATGGTAGATGAGGCGGAGAACAGTATGTTCATATTAAGCAAGAATAGCTCGCATGCATGAATCTTCTTTATGAATGCTAAAATCCCGACTGGGGCTGGATGGTGGATTAAACAAACCAATCCAAACCTCTTATAAGAAGGGTGTTATATTTCTAATTCCTTATATTATTTTGACTAAGTTCGAATATATTTTATGATGGTAAATTCATTAAGGGGACTTGCATCAGTTGCAGAGGACGTTGATGAAAAAATAAATGCATAACTAAAATAGGACATTTGGATAGCTCCTGTCTATAACGGTCAAACGTTGGTGTTTTGTTTCTTAGTTAGATGGAGTGGTCTCGTGGGACTTTGGACTCTTATCCTGTGTAAAATGTTTCTGATGTGCCCGAGTGAGTGAAGCAAATATCTGGTGAAATTAGTTTCCAGTGAATATGTTCTAGTGTGTACGATAGCACTTGGCTGAAGTGAAATGCTTTCACACTCCCCTTTGGCTCAAGCCATAAAACCCTCCAACCAACCATGGCCCCAGTAGACCTGAAGCTCTTACTGTTTAATCCCAGACCACACACATGCACAGATTACTGGACTGTTGTTGCCTGTTGCTGAATTCACTCAAGACCTAAGTGAACAAGGGTCGTTTTTTTTTTGTTTTTTTGTTTTTTACTAGTCAGACTTTCATTTGAAGCAGGACTGTGTTGAAAAGAATGAGCTGTGTGTGCCCCCCCCCCCCCTTTTTTTTTATAAATAACCTGAAGAATCGCACTACTGTTTGCTTAACAATGGCAGTGGAAACAATGGGCAGAAAGGGAATGAACCTGTGCATTCATAGAAGATTATCAAAAGCGGAGAAGAACAGCAGGTTATGCTTTTTTTTCCTTCTGCCCAACAGTCTTTAGTTTTAACGTGCACATTTGAGGCCTGTGAAGTGGATGTGACCAGAGGAGCCCTGGCGTGGCTCATTAAATAGGCCATAGGACACTGGGGTGAATAGGAAACCTGAGCCAGCTCACGGCTGGACCACACCTTTGGGGAGATCAAGTGTTTCTGCCGTATTCACAGTGAGCAGGGATGGACAGGTTAACACACTGGCTCCCGGTTAAAGTGTCAGGGATTGCACAGATTCTGTGGGTGCGTTGCGTCCTCCGTTATGAGAACTATATCCCGAAATGTACCCGTTCAACAAGTTTCCCACATCCCAATATGCTAATCCCCATTAATCAGTATAATAGCTATGACATCGAAACTGATGTTCGGCCAATTAGATGAGATCAAATTGTCAGGTCTGGAATCCGAACGCCAAATGGAATGTATTTGTTATGTCATTATTGTGGCAGAAAATGTGTCGGTATGGAATCATTATATATATATATATATATATATATTATTTTTTTTTTAATCATCAAGGCCTTTAAGGCTGAGCCAGGTTATTCTCTCAAACTACTCCAACTATGGATTATTCTGGAATATCTAGTGCCATCTCTCCCAGACAAACGCACGCATCATCCATGTGAAAGGTCAACGCTAATGTCAGCCCATTACTGTGAAGCACTCAGCAAAGTTCAGCCACACAGGAACACTGTGGAAAACCCACAATGCAATGCAACTACAAGGTTTCATTCTACTGTGTTTTGTGTAAAGTGAGCAGATTTTTATTATACATTATGTAATAATGATCATGTCAGGATACCACAGCTCCCAGTTTATGATGTGTATTTTTATTATTTTATTGATTAATGCAACACGGATGTTTGATACACAAAAGAAAAAAGCAGATGAGGCAAGAAAATGCTTTTTATCACGTAAAGAAAAAACAACAAATACTGACCACGCTGTCAAGCTATGTATTTGCACCGTGAGTCACGGAGCCTCTCGGGAAGAGGGCGTCTGCTACGCGTTTCAGCGGGCAGGATGACATATCGCGCATCAAATTGTGTTTTTAAATCTACTTGGCGCATTCACGGTCCTCAAAGAATGAACCCCTGGGTCTGAACCGGTGATCAATCGAACAGATTGTTGCCCTCACAGCTTTATCAAGTGATAACTGCATGTTTACGGTTCCTGTAGCTCATGAAATCTAACTTTGTGTCTCTGTGTGTAGTCACGGGAGGTGACTGGCAAGACGTGTGAACAGAAGCACGCACTGATTTCTCTACTTGAGATTTATTGGAGATAGAATATCAGGTTCCAGCGACGCCTCTTGCCGTGCAAATGCTTTGAAGTACGGACACTATGACTGTAATTGCCCGATTGTTTTTTTTTTTTTTTTTTTAAGGTGGCGGTGCCTCCCTTTGAGGCCAATGATTGAGTCAGATTGTTATTTTTGCCTCGGCGTTTCTCCGTCTGCGAGGGGCAAGTTCCAGCCAAACTTTCACAACCGCTTGATAAAACCACTGTTTAGATGCCGTCAGATATGTGGTTTGTCTGAGAGTCTTTGTCTCCTCTCCTCGGGAGGGGAAACGCCACTTAAACCTGCTCCTCCATGTGAATCTGTGCTAACTATGTGTTCTCTCAGCGCTTCAAAGCGCTTCAGAAGGGCCGAGGGTGAGCCTTGAATTCTTTTCAAATGAGGTTTTCACTGTAACGTTGTGCACTTGTGCATAATCTCAAATAAGACTTTGCTCCTACCGCGTGACCTTCAGACGTTCAGAGGTCAGCGCGACTGCACACACGTTTTTTATTTCTCTGCTATTACCAAAACAAAAAAAAGGTCCTCGGGGTTTTGTGGTTTGGAATAAGCCTGTCGTTGAGATTTTTTTTACACAAGGCTGCAGGGCTGCAAACTCGTCTCTGGTCTGGTAAAAGTTAGCCTGTCTTGTTTCTGGATGAGGGGCGCTTCCTGTGAGCTAAAGACTTTAAGACAAAGGAGGGGAATGGTTTATATGATGTGGATAAACTCGCAGAAATCCCACAGAGCACTTAACTGTCGTACAGTTGTTGTGGCTCGAAGGGAAGTGGATCTTTTAGGACAATGGTCTGTTGCTGGAGCATAAAAGCCACATTAGGTCGCATCAGGAGCCTGTGACAGACGTGATCTCCTTTCATTTCCGGCCACGCCCCCTCTTTATCAATTACCCAGCATATGACAGTCCCACATCCGTCATGCCAGCACTTTTATTTTGGGCAATATTTTTTCCTCCCGGCAACGTGGAGAACAGAGTGGCAGAGGGCGGCGTGAGGTCACGTCTCCACGGCAACTGTCAACCTCCGATTCCCCCCCCTCCAGCCGAACACCCTCTTTCATCGCCATGGCAGCGGAGAGGCCCCCCGTTTCCCTGGGGACCGGCGGAGTGCGGGAGGGAATGTGAGACGGGCGAGAGGGAGGGAGAGGGCAAACAAGTTTTGTGAAAACACAGTAATCCAATATGGCCGCCATTGTATCCGAGTTAACGGCGGCCCGAGAGGAGATACAGTCGTGTGATGATTAACCTCCGGGCCGAGGCATGATGTAAGAGCTCGGCTCAGCGGGTTAATGTGTTTCAGTCACACACGGTGGGTCGGCGTGTCGAGGGTGAGGTTTGACTCCCACAGCAACAACGTACACACACACACACACATACAATCTTAATGTGAAGGGTTGTTCAACTTTATATTCGTACAATTACTGGGACTGATACCCGTTTGACTCATGTACAGGCCTGAAGCGTGACACTAATCCAGAGAGACTCTGAGAAGGCGTCTCTATGTCTTTAAAATATTTTGTAAAATATGATTATATCTGTCTATATACATCTATAAGTAGTTTAATCTTCAGAAGTATCAGTAATAATATTGATAACTCTTTCATCGATCAAAGACGCTAAATAGATTCTGGTGATATTTTAAAGCAGGGCAAAATAAATGTAAAAACTAGGTTAATTGGATAATTTAGTTTAGAGTGTTTTATAAACACAATAAGAGAAGGGTTGTGTTATTTCTTCTTTCAAAAGTCACATAGTCCTTCTGTAAACGATTACATTCCTTATTTCACCTTTTTTTTTCTTAATGTGCCTTTTGAACGTCTGGTATGAGGCAGGGCTTGCAAATGATGTAGATTATATCGACGGCCGGGAAGCGGAATATGAAAAGGATTTCCCCCCCCCCCCCCCCCCCCCCCCCCGAGGTTCAGAAAGGCCTCTGGGACTTTGGATCGTATCGTGGAGATGGTCTGGTGTGATAGCTTGTTTCAGAATATGACCAAACAGGAGGTTCACCGCAATGGGCTTGTTAGATGGAAAGATACATGTGAACATATGAAGAGTTGAGAGTAACTCGGAACGAGCGGGTTGTATAATCTGGCATAGATTTAAAATAGGGGATGATTAATATGGGGTTTGGACTTACTTTCTTCTCCTGTCTCTTCCAGGTAGAAGGCCACATAAAGATCTCTCCCGAGCACCATCCTCTCCCACCCCTCCTCCTCCCCCCCTCCTCCTCCCGTCTCCTGCTCCCTCCTCATCGGCCTCCAAGATAGATTCCCTCAGGAGTAAGGTTGACCTGCTCAAGCTGCCCCTGGCCCTCTCCACCAAGTCCATATCTGAGCGCAAGAGCCAGCTGGGAGGAGTCGGCGAGCAGCGCGGCACGGGGGGAGGAGGAGGAGGCGGGGCTCGCAAAGCCCGCTCCACGCCCGCCCGAGACATGGACAACGAGTCGCAGTACTCCGGCTACTCATACAAGTCGTCCCACTCCCGCAGCTCCCGCAAGCACAGGTGGGTCCAAAGGCCCTGCACGCAAACACACACACTCAAGCACGCACGCACGCACGAGGCACACGCACAAACCTATGCACACAAACACACGTTCACACAAAAACAGTGTGTAGGACACGCTCATACACTGTAGTAATTATTATTTCCCTAAATCAAATACATTATTTGTATTCAAATTATAGCAATCATTTAATAAGGGTCATAAAAGGTAAGTTGCATTTAACGTACATTCAGACTTCAGCTGCACCGATTGATTTTCTCTCAAGAATCACTTTACCACCCACGTGTAGAACTTTTTAATATCTCAAGCTGGTACTAATAGATTTTAATGGGGGCTGTGCTATAACTACATTTTGAATGTACAAACAATAATAATAATAATAATAATAATAATAATAATGATGATAACAACAATAACCATAACAACAATAATAATAATAATAAATTAATGATAGATAGAATATTGTGGTATACATGTTTATTACATTTACTTTATATACCTCAAATACTCTTGAATTACAGACACTGAACAGGTTACATGAACACTTTGTCAACCCTGTGTGTGTGTGTCTGTGTCTGTGTGTGCGTGTGTCTGTGTGTCCCACAGGGAACGGCGGGATCGTCATCGCTCTAAAAGCCGAGATGGCAGCAGTCGTGGAGATAAATCGGTCACCATCCAGACTCCGGGGGAGCCGCTGCTGGATGCAGAGTCGACCCGCGGAGACGACAGGGTCAGTCCCACCATTTGAGCTTTTAAGCGTTTAAACTCACATTTAAAATGCACCCATTGTATTTGTATCCTCAAAATAAAGGGATATTCTCCTGTAGCCACTTATTTCCCTCCACTCCTTTTCTGTCCCGGCAGTCTTTGAGGGGGACAGCAGGTGTTGACATTTGCACAACTGAGTCTTAAGATGTCAAATATGAGACGCAGTATTTTTAAATGAAGAGGTATTTTTCATTAAGGCGTCTGGGCTCGCTCTTCTGTCTTCCTCGATGAAATAAGGAGGCGTCTTTTCTTTAAATAGTCCAAGAGAGATTTGTATTTGACCTGTCGCCCTGTGTGGCTCAAGCAGCGGCCCACAAGTGCCACGAGGGCAAAAAGCAGATCGTCATATGTTTAGGGGTCAATTATTCTCAACACTTTATATACATTTTCCACTTTTCTGGAGTAAATTATTCCTAAGTTCAGCAACTATTTTTTAGAGTTGATTAAAGATCTTTTCTTTTCTTCTTTCGCCACACATGAAACTGAGTATCCTTAGAGGTTTCTGGCCTTTTTCCTTGACAAATATTTCTTTTTTTATATATTTTTTTATTTTGAATAACACAATAAAAACAATAAATGTAATGTATTTTTTATTTATTTTAAATGACAAACATAATCCCCTGAATTCAATTTAACAGTAAATTATTTAAGTTCTAGTCAGGCCTGGTATGACCATTTATTTCATTATTTATCAGGTAAAAAGACCAAAAGTAGTGAAAGCATTGGAAATGCAAATAAGGAGCTTGTGTTTCTTTGTTCCTTTTTATTCTTTCACTTGAATAAATGAAAACTCTTGAAACACGCAGCACTTAACACTGTCTGTCCTCGCTCCGACAGGATGACAACTGGGGAGAAACCACCACGGTGGTCACAGGCACCTCGGAGCACAGCATCTCCAACGAGGACCTGACGCGCGTCTCCAAGGAGCTGGAGGAGTCGACTCCTCTGGAGTGCAAGCGCTTCGTGGGGCCGGCTCTGGGCGGCTGCCTCAGCTTCTTCGCCCTGGTCACACCGCTGGCCTTCCTCATCCTGCCGCAGGTCCTGTGGCGGGACGTCCTGGAGCCCTGCGGGACGCCCTGCGAGGGCCTCTACGTCTCGCTGGCCTTCAAGCTGCTCGTCCTGCTCATATCCTCCTGGGCGCTGTTCCTCCGCCCGCCCCGCGCCACCCTGCCGCGCTTCTTCGTCTTCCGCTGCCTCCTCATGGTGCTGGTGTTCCTGTTCGTGGCGTCCTATTGGCTGTTCTACGGCGTGCGGGTGCTGGAGCCCAGGGAGCGGGACTACCGGGGGATAGTGGAGTACGCCGCCTCGCTGGTGGACGCGCTGCTCTTCATCCAGTACCTGGCTCTGGTTCTGCTGGAGGTCCGACACCTGCAGCCGGCCTTCTGCCTGAAGGTGGTCCGGAGCACGGACGGCGCCAGCAAGTTCTACAACGTGGGTCACCTCAGGTGAGTGAGACGGATTCTGGACACGGGTCAACTTCCTGTCAGGTTCACTTCAACGACCTTAATGCATCTGTTAATATGAAAGTAGGAAAAGCTAGACACTCTATACAAAACACTTCATCAGACAATATTCTTTGTTATTTTATTATTCTGACCAAATCATATCCTTAAGATTGATTTCCCTTTCGCTCATGTCTTGGTTTTGAAAAGAAATACATGGATCAATACACAAAAAAATAACCCCACAGTTTTTTCCTGGCTATATTCATATATTTTTAAGTTGCCAACAAATACATTTTATGAAAGGTTTTGATTCTCAAATACCTTGATTCATTTGATAAAAAAAAAAAAAAAGGGGGGGGGGTGTTGGCATTCAACAGTACTAACTGAAGTATTAAAATACATTTTAAATATGAGAGATATTAATGATAATTCAATTCTTCTGATCAGAAGATAGTCATTTCCTTATAATTATTCACTGTGATTGTCTTGTATTCACACGTACGACTCTGTTTGTAGTATCCAGCGAGCAGCTGTCTGGGTGCTGGACCGTTACTACAGCGACTTCCCCGTCTACAACCCGGCTCTGCTCAACCTGCCCAAATCCATCCTGTCGAAAAAGATGACCGGCTTCAAGGTCTACTCCCTGGATGGTACATTTAATTATTTTTTAATTAAAAATAAATAAATGTAATTATTATTTTGATACCATACATGGCCTAACTCATCTCACTGGCTCTATTGTTTCGTCTTGGTAGAAAACACCACCAACAACTCCACAGGTCAGTCCCGGGCCATGATAGCAGCGGCCGCCAGGAGGAGAGACAACTCCCACAACGAGTTTTACTACGAGGAGGCCGAGATGGACCGCAGGATGCGCAAACGCAAGGCCAGGTCAGAAAAGAAAACGGCAGCAGACATGCCCCCCCCCTGGAAAATGTCCAGTACATCCAGACGTTTTCCTGAGTTTTATGTTCACATACGAAGAACCCAGCAGTAAAAAAAGAATACAACCACGAGCTGTGAATCCCCAAATATGGCCTGCCAGTTTGGGCCTTCTGGGAAACGCTGTGCGAATACGTCACAAGGTTGAGTTTTACAGTTTGTCGGCATGAAACGTTTCTTATGGTTTATCCATAAAAAAAACATCCAATACAGTTTACATTCCTGTTCCCCCTGTTCTATTGTTTCCCATCGTCTCCACCAGAACACAGCCGACACATGGTTTTATTTATCTCCACCTCGTCTTCCAAACACTCCTTTATAATTAATCTGAACATTTAACTGTGGTAAATATTCTGATGTGACAACTTAAAGATTCATTATCTTGAAAGGGACACTTTTCAAAGCAAACAGCGCCTAACAACTTGCCTTATATTGTTTTGTTTTTAAGGTTGGTGGTGGCGGTGGAAGAGGCCTTCACACACATCAAGCGTCTCCACGACGACGAGGTGGCCTCGTCCCCCAAACACCCGCGCGAGGTGATGGATCCTCGGGAGGCGGCTCAGGCCATCTTCGCTCCCATGGCGCGGGCCATGCAGAAGTACCTGAGGACCACGCGTCAGCAGGCGTTCCACAGCATGGAGAGCATCCTCACACACCTGCAGTTCTGCATCACACACAACATGACGCCCAAGGTGAGACTTTTTTGATCACTACTACCAAAACGGCTTTTATTTACCTGACTGTATGCTTTTGTGGTATTACGTGTATCTGCAGATGGCTTTTTTTCAGCTGCTTTTTTGGAGAGTGTAGATGCATAATAATGACTAATTAATAGTACTAATGAGTCATTATAACGATAAACTATATAATTAACCTTGTATCGCTCCTCACAGGCCTTCCTGGAGCGGTACATCAGCCCCGGCCCCACCATGCAGTACCAGCAGCAGAACGGCAGGGGGCGCCAGTGGACCCTGGTGAGCGAGGAGCCGGTGACCTCTGCCCTGCGCCAGGGCCTGGTGTTCTCCCTGCGGCGCCTGGACTTCTCCCTGGTCGTCACGGTAACGCCGCTGCCCTTCCTGCGCCTCGGCGAGGAGTTCATCGACCCAAAGAGCCACAAGTTCGTGATGAGGCTGCAGTCGGAGACCTCGGTGTGATGACTCGCTGATGATGATGATGATGATGTGCAGGTCACGTGGACACGCGTCGTGGTCCTCTCTCGTCCAATCATTCCCCCCCATTGTCTGAGGAGAGAGAGAGGGGCGTCCCGACGCCTCCTTCTTTTTTTATGATCACCACATGATGTCAAACTGTGATCGGCTCAACGACTGTCCCGGAAACAAACGGATGCCTTGACTCTTTCTGTCTCTCTGTGTTGTTAACTCTTTACAACATGCTGTAAAAAACACACACACACACACACACACTTTTTGTAAAGGGGACTTTTTTTTTGTCTTTTTTGCCTCTTCTTTAAACCACTGGACTACTTTACTGTGCAGCACATGAACCCCCCAGAGGAGGAAGATTACATCACTTCCTCTGACTGGTGTGTGTGGAGAGCAGAGCGATTGGAGACGCTGGTGTACCACTGCCTTTTGGTTCCCCTGTCTTTTGTTTGAGATGACGGAGACTGTTGTGTTTTTTGTTTTTTTACAGGGTGTGACTTATTTTTTATTTTATTTTTTTTCTACTTACAGAATGTAGCATTGTGTGGTTGAATTAACACGTTGCTTTTCTGTGTTTTTATCTGACTAATGAAAAATGGAAGAACATTCCGTAACCTGTTGCTACTCCAGACTGTTTGTTCATGAGTGTCTAAATATGCAGCTTTAGTTCTACACCACAGTGGCATTTCACTTAACTGTTAATATCACACTTTTTAACGGGAAATCTAAACACCTGGTATTAATGTGCAATCTGCATCTAATGTGGTGCTATCTTGATTTTTTTTTTCTTTATTAACAGTAAATCCCTCAAATAGAGCAGAAAACCAGAAATACAAAAGTATTGTCGTCACAATGTGAGGTTGTCGTTTCGCCATTTCACATTCAGTCAATTCTTCAGTCTTTGAAGACGTAAATCTGTAAAGACTGCCTCACAAATCCATCTTAAAAGGCTCATTAACGTCTTGTTATAGGTGTTTTTTAGCGGAATAAGCTGTAACACTTAAAAGGATTTGTTCAGAATCGTGGCGTGTGTTTTGGGGGGAATGTACTGAGGATAAGAAAATATTTCAAATACCGCTAGACTTATTATTTGATGATGGTGTCGGCGCACGATGCTCAGTTGGCATACTGAAAGATTTATACGATACATCATTTAGTTGATTGACAGAATGTTGATCGTCAATCACGTTGATAAATGATTTGAATGAGTTTGAGTGATTTATCAGGAACCAAAACGGCAAATAAATTCGTAAGTCGTAAGAGTTGTTGATTACGAAAATGAATATTTGGGCTTTTTAGCCTGCTCAGCCGGACACAGCGAGATAGTTGAAGATGTCACATGGCATGTTCGAAATGTTATGCAACAAACAATTGATTATTCAAGGTGCCAATTGGCAGATTAATCAATAATAAACATTGGAGTTATGGTTAAGGTACCCTACAACCACCTGTCTGATAATCCAATGACAAGAAGTCCGTCATCCAGATTGTACGTCAATACCAGGTGTAATGTTTTAGGTCAGTTCCACACTTTATTAACATTGTACATAAAAGGAGATCAATACTAAACCGGCAGCTGTAGTTAAACTATGAGCTGAATCATTCAGATTTTAATATGTTTTTAAGTGCATTTCAGCAAACAAAAAAAAAACAGACGTGTGATTGTAACTCCTCACTGCATCACCGCCTCGCCTTGTGCCACGAGCTGAACCAAGCACAGTGAACACAGTGTTGCCTCTCTCAGCCTTACTCTCCAGATGTGGGGGACAACTGTCCTTGCGCTAAAATTTTACTGTAAACTCTGAAACCCACTTGAGCCGCTCGGATGTATCTACCTTCACCATTTTGAGCCTCGACACAATCGACTGTTGTGCTTTTTTTTTTTTTTTTTTCGTTTCCAGTGACCATGTGCTTTAAAAAAGGCCTTTACATTTCTTAGAAACGATCCCCGCCCTAAAAAAAAAAATAAAAAAATGGTCTGATGTGTATCACATTTCACGCGAGTGATCAAAATGCAGATGTTTCTTTTTTGAATGCATGCTAGAGTTATTTCCAGGCTCCAAAGGTTGTTTTTTTTTTTATAAGAACTTGTTTTTCTATCACTTTTTTTTCAAGGTGCCTAAGTTAAGACGATGCAATTTTTCTGAATGTTTTTACTTTTTCAAAAAGCAAGTGGCTTGTAAAAATATTTGTAGATTTGTCTTGTATTTTCCTTCCTTTGGGTAGCTGTAGCTTGTATAGTGTGCTAGGCATTTTTTTTCTTCCCATTATTAAACCATTTATTCCTCCTATAGATCTTCTTTTGTCCACGTGTGGAGTATTTTGATATTTGTGGATTTGTGACAGAGTTAGAAGCAGATTGGAGGTTTCTCTTCCCATGAGAAGCGGGGTGTTTTTCACCAGACTTCTAGAGGAACTTGTGTGAGGGGAGGATGGCAGCGTTTTGGGCGTGTGGTTTCTCAACTTCTAAGCGGACAGTGAAGCCCCGGACTTCCTGCTCGCTGCTGTTAGAGCTCACTTCAAAGTTTTTTTTTTCTCTTTAAAGAAATCTCACCGAGAGCCAACAGAGGAGCGTCGAAAGCAACAAAAAAAAACTCGACTGCAGCCCGGTAAGATGCTGTGATTTTTTCCAGAATGATCAGTCCCATCGGCAACGGTCAGGGGTTGTTCAATGTCATTTATTTAATGTTGGAGGATTTTTTTGTAGGGTCCTGTGGCACCAAGAAGTCCTCAGTGTGGTGATGAAGATGAATGATGAAGGTTTCAATCTCGTGTTTTCTGTGTGCAGAGAACCGCTGGAGACATGACCATATGTTTTATCTTGGACGGGATTCTAATCCTCTACGGCATCATCCTCACCGTCCTGTACTGCAGACTGAAGGTGAGGACACAAACGGGAACAACACAAACACGACACCCGGGCGAGGGCAGAACGTTATTTATGGTCGTTTGATTGTTGGAAAAGGACTCGATAATAACCTTGACACATTCGTTCATAATATCTAAACTCTTAAAGACGAAATGACGTTACACTTAAAATGTTAATCGTGTAGAAAATGTTTTTTGGTATAGTTCCTCGTCATCCTCTGTCTCGCACACTTGATTGTAAATGGATATTAAACAAAAATAGTCTGTGAATATTTCCTATTTATGTTTTGACAGATGTTTCCGGCCAGTCGACAGTGCCCTGAGGTAAAGTAAGACTTTGAATTTTAAGTTTGGATCATTTGAATATAAAGAATACATTCCTTTCATTGACAATATTTGGTTTAATTCTGTGGTATTTAGCTGTAGTTCCGCTTTAACACAAAAGCCAGTGTATCATTTCCTGTAAGCTTGAGCTGAACATCAAACCTACCTTAACCTTCTACGTTACACAGTGCACACATTCACAGTTTCCACCATCTTCACACGAAACACAACACACTTCCTGTTTAATACATTAAAAAATGACTTTGAATTGATCCTAACAGCTCAAATAAATCTATTAAAACAAAGAGAGTTCAATACGGAAAGAGGACCTCGACAACACCCAGCGTCCGGTCACACTGATTCAGAAAATAATTTTAGTTTTTTTTCATCCAGCAGAAGAAGCCGGCTGAAGGAGGCATATATGAGGTGAGTTGTTTCTAACTTATCTGTCATAGTGAGAGAAACAAAAACAAAAAAACTGGAGGAAATGAGACAGCAGTGATGTGTTGAAACCATGGCATCCCACTTGTGTGTCTCTTATTTCCTTGTGACTATTTCTTGTGTGTTTGTGTTGTGCAGGGTCTGTACGCTCCCTCCAATGACATCTATGAGACCATCACAATGGAGAAAAAGCCCATAGTGTGATCAGAGGGCGCAACTTTCTACTGTCTATTCACTTGTTCTGACTCATTGTGGGTCTGTGCATAGTGTTTCTGTCTATACACACACACACCCCCACTCACACACACACGCACACACACCTATAGCCTGTGTGTTGTCTTCAGATATTTTCTTTTTTGTCTTTTTGAGTAGCACAATACGTTTTTAGCTTGCAAACCTGAAAATAATTTATTGACAGGTTTTACAAGTAAAATGTATTATTTTATTTTTTTAATGAATTATTTATTTTGAAAGATTAAACTGTTTTTTGGGTTATCCCTTGTTTAACATATGTAAAACTGAATGATATAATTCGATATTATTAATATTCACCATACAATATCAACTTTTAGATGCCAGAATAATAATATAGCAATAATATATCACTTTCTAAATCATGAACCATTTATCCAAAAACAAGTTCAGAAACCAGATAGTAAATTAATGTTGCTGTCTGAAATAAAACAACCATAGAGGACAATGACAAAGAGTCACTTTAAAACACCAGTTTCAAGGTTCACTGGAAATCAAAACGGATCCATACAAGCCTTTTCTCTCTGGCTGTTCACCGTTTTCCCTCAGGCTCTTCACTAAGACACAAGACACTTACACAGAAACAGTTTGACAACTGTTCCGACACAGTGTGAAACAAAAGAATACCGGTACACACAGTATAAAGGACACAGATGTGTTTGAATGCTTAAGAAAGAGGAATTCCTCAGCAAATATTTTATTTGCTATTCACATTTTTTATTATAAAACAAGGGATTTACTTAAACCTAATAATAATAAAAATAGCATTAGAGCGCGCTGTATATGTCGGAGATACTCAATGCGTTTTTAAATTTTAACCAGCTTTAATAGCTACTGTGTTTTATAGGTAGATTTGACTTTTTTTTTCTGTCTGTTCTTTTCACTCTGGACAATAAATGGAGGGTTATTATACAGGTAATTCGACTGGTTGATCATTATTGAGCAAAACATAAAAACTGTTGGTTTACGCAGGACACACAATAGCTATTTAATACCAGCCAATAACACTTAAAATAAACACAAAAATAACACATCCTACAAGCTCTACCATTTATTTCCTTTTTTTTTTTTTTATAAAGTCAGGTCTCATATGTGGAGCTTAGCATCACTACTTCTGATAATCTTGTAACGAAGATCAAAACCACAAAACCCAACCAGAGAGCAAAGAGATGTTGAGAAATCATTCTAAAGTGCACAAAATAATTTCTACAATAAAGTCCTATTATACCGGTCTGAAACCTGCTCTACCTACAGCTATACGGTTTGAGGAATCTTTATAATAATAATAATAATAATAATAATAATAATCATGATAATCATCATCATAATAATGATAATTTACTTTCAGATGTAGTCAGACTTTAATTAATTCAATCATTTTCATTTAATGTGCATCTTCTGCACATTCTGACGTATTTATTTTTAGCTTTTGTTTTTAGTATGGCCTTATTCACACACAAACTTTACTTGAACAACGAATTTTCTTTTTACGTCTCCCCTGAACGCAGCAGTGGGCGTGTCCGTGTTCTGCTGTGGGCGGGGTCAGCCGAGGCAGGTGCGTATATATTTCAGGTGCGTGACAAGCAGTCAGTTTCTGTTAGAGCTCGTCAGCGTGTGTTTTCCTTCTCTGACGTCAGGCCCTGTGTGTGTGTGTGTGTGTGTGTGTGTGTGTGTTCACCTGTATTAAGTCTCCCCGGAATTGAAGTTTTAACAGTTCACATCAAACCAGACTGGAGTTTTATTTCCAAGCATCACTCTGGGATATGTGAGGTGAGGAAGAAACACCTGTTCCACTTGCTGAGGATTCCGCACCTGCTGCTTCCCGTCTGTGCACCACGCAGACATCGATCATGAGAAGCTGATCGATCGATCAGAGGGATCGATATAGAAGGAGTCGGGAGCTTTCATTCCAGGACCAAAGATGGAGTTGGCTGCGCAGAGGGCAAAGTGTCTGGCTCTGATTTTTCTGTTTGGTGAGTTTTCACGTTTACATGCATTTATATGACACTGTTTTCTAACTAAATAAAGCTGCGGTTGTATTATTATTATTTTTTTAATTAAAAGGTTGCTAGATTCGTTGAAAGTGAGTACTTTATTCAGTAAATGTGCATTCAGGATACATTGTTTGTTGTTTTGCTGTAGAATTGTTCTCCTATAGAGACACAGTGTGTGTGTGTGTGTTTGTGTGTGTGTGTGTGTGCACTATGAGGCCAAAAGTACCAGATCTCCTTGGTACGGTTTACTTTTGTTGTGTGTTTTCCCTTTTCCTGCTTAAAAAATGCCACTTTGATTGATGTATCTACAGGAAAATGTATTAAAGTTACATATTGATATATTTAAGTATATAACGCATGGTAAAAAACAACAACAAACGAATAAAAAAAGAATCTATGGTGCCATTTGTCCATGGCTGTTTTTCATGGTGGGTTCAGGCCTCTTAATCTTAATTTTAATTTTAGATCAGTTTCCCCACAGGCAAAGAAAGTATTTGTTCCAGATTATCAGTTGTTGTTTCTTTCTTGTGAATTACAGGGGAGTTTTTTCAACTTCTGGGATCCCGAAATTATTTCAAAAATCCCATGTTTGTAGACAACATGCCAAGACCTTGTGGAGACCTTATTTCATACAGTTGTGCTCATCCATTATTCATTGCAATAGCACAGTTTTGGCCTCAGACACTGACTTGTGTGTCAGACTCCATCACCTTATATTTGTGTAGGACCTCGCACAAACGCTCCTGTGGCCCCCCCAAAAATAGCTCTGCAGCCAGTTTCTATAATCTTGGATTATTAGAGTGGAAATGTACACCAGAGGGTGTATTGTGTAGGTGCCTGCATGCCAGTCGTGTATCCATGTGTCCCTGTGGATGTGGACAAAGCAGAACAGAATGTAGCTCAGGCACATTCTGAGTCTCAGTGAACATGAATCAGGTTTTAATTGCTCAACCTGCTTCTTCCTGTATTTGTGACTAATTCTGTTCCTCTCATTAAAGGAGGGATGATTTTTTTTTGTTCTTTTACAGTGGAGATTACACTGTAGCAACACTCAGATTAAAAGAACAACTGCACACTTTTTTTTATTATGATTTCCACCTGTAGGTGTGATAAAGTTACTGCTGTGCTGAATGAACAGGAAAAGCTTGAAAAGCGGCTTTGTGACACTGAGGTGAACTCGTGTTTTTCAGACGGTGTGTGTATGTGTGTCTGTGTATGTTGATTGTCTGTCTCTGTATGTGGAGTGTATATGCTACCACTTTCCTTCAGTTTGAAGTTCATCTCTTGACTTTTGCTCTTAGTTTTGTCTTTATTTCACAGTCTCTCTCTCTCTCTCTCTCTCTCTCTCTCTCTCTCTCTCTCTCTCTCTCTCTCTCTCTCTCGTTTCTTACCTGTCATTCCCATGACTGATTCCACTACACAACATTGGACTTTTTTTTTCCTCTCCACTCTTCAGCTAGTACACTGTACTTCTTTGTTACTCCAATCTCGGCTTCCCCGTGTTTGTAAAGAGACCTGTGTTCCCATCTCTTCAGTGTTACCCTTTTTCTTTTTTTTTTTTTTGATGGGTCCTTGCTCCGACCTTGTGTGGGATTCTTTTTTTTTTATCTGTGGGAGCCTGTGTCGGATATTGGCTTCTCTTTGTAATCATTTATAAAACTAATAAATCAGTAACCAAAAAAAAAAGTGCAAGCAATCAAAGGGCAAACGTTTGGTTTTTCCTGTTTGCGTTGTTGATGCGCCTCTCTCTCTCTCTCTCTCTCTCTCTCTCTCTCTCTCTCACACGCCCTTTTCACTCACATTTCTTTTAGCGTCACAGTTTGACTCTTTTCCAGGTTTGATAAAGGCCCGGTCGGTATACGTCGTTAGTTATTCTTGACACCTCAGGGACGTGAGTCTACAAAAGAAGTCGCAGTTACTTTGGTTGTGATACTCAACAGTCTACTTTTTTCCCCCAAATAAATACATAAATATCCACTTCTGCTGTGCAGAGGTCAGTTTTTATCAGGATTCATTTATGAATCTATTAAAATATGTCGCACAAAAAAAAAAACATCGCAGATTAGACCCTCATTAATTCAAAAACCATTCCAATACCTTTCATAAATGTAATCTGTGTCTTCATTTGTGTGTGTGTGTGTCTATTTATATATATATAAATACTTATACTTATGATCATACACAGCATGTTTCACGAACTACTGATGAAAACAACAACCGACATAACACAAAACAATATCAAAAGCCTATTATACCATGTGAACGTAGAACCCCCTCATCGTATCGCCGGCAGCTATTTAATCAAAGCTTTAAACAATCCGGAAACTATTTCTGCTATGAAAGGAAGAATCAAGTTGCATAAAAGCTCCATTGTTCCAATTTGTAGGTCGCCACACCGCATGACGATGGTGTGTTCAAAGCCTCGTCCTGCTTTTCTTTCATGTTTATTCTGCGTCTTCATGTCAACACACGAGCAGGTTTGGTGCCACGGCGACCGCCTGCAGGCGTAGCAGTGTTTGACAGGTTCTCCTCACCTGTCGTCCACTGAAAACACAGAACAGGAAAAGGTGGATGTAGAAGATGGGGCTGGTCTGTTCTGAATAGGACCATGTGTAAAACAATTGAATGTTTCTAATATTTGCCAAAAGAGAGGCCTTAATATGGATGGATGAACTGCTGTAACTTTGTTAATCCTGTGCTTTTATTTTATCGAGGGTCGTCGTCCGGTCCAAAAATGTGTGTATACATGCAAAAGAAATGATATCGTTGGTCACTGTACATTTAAAGCCATGCCGGAAAATAAGCAGGCTGAACCTGAACTGTAATAAGTCTTTAATCAGGTTTTTGTTCATAATGTTGTTAATATTATTATTATTGATGTTAATTAGGGTATCCCAGGCCCCTGATATCTGATGTTCTCTCCTCCTCTGCAGCCGTGCATGTGCAGAGTGCCTTCGTGGAACCCGCCCAGCCTCACACGTCCCTGCGCTCCATGGCCGAGAGTCAGACCCGACTTCCCTGCCACTACCGGGCCGAGGGCGCAGAGAAGGTGGTGCAGGTCACGTGGTACAAGGAGCTGGCCGACGGCAGCAAGGACCAGATCATCACGGCCCACTTCAACGACGGCCACACGGGTGGGCCGCACCGTCCAAAAATGTTCCGCGGAGAAATGTGTGTGAGCCTCATGGAGGAGTCATGCTGAAATACGTGTCCTCTCTCTCTCCCCCCCTCCAGAGTTCGGGCGGTACTCTGGGCGCGTGAGGTTCGAGAGCGGCAGCCCCACGGACAACTCGGCACTGCTCATCCCCAGCACGCAGGAGTCGGACCAGGGAAGCTACACCTGCCACATCTCCACCTTCCCCAACGGGAACTTCGAGAGGCACATCGGCCTCACTGTCTGGAGTAAGACTCGTCCTCCCATTGACCCTCTCTTATCCTCCACTCCTTCCTAATCCTGTCAGGGCTGCTGTTTTCATAGTTTACCCATAATCCTCCTCATACAGGCATTAGATTTCAGCCACAAAAAGTGGTTGTAGTGGGTGACAAAAGCTAGAAAGGAGAATTATTTTAACCTCATTTAGGTTCCCCATGACCTTTTTACCCCATTGTCACTCTGTTATGCATTTGTGTACCATATGTACCGTAAATTATGTTATTCAACTTTTCAAATTTTCCCTTGAAAGTAAAAAAAACAAAACAAAAAAAACTCGTGTAAAAGAACAAATGAAGGGGTTAAAACCTTTTGGGGGAAAGAAATACATGCAATGCCTTAAGCAAACACACACAGTATATTTAAGTGACATGCTCACTGAGGCCGTGAATGTTAAAACTCCTCCGAATGCCTTTATTACACCTACAGGCAGTTTCACTTCTCATCTGCCGAGACGGCTTCTGACAGAAAACACTTGTCCCAACACGCCACGGATTAGACAAACCGACGTCCCAAACGACTAACTGACCTCTGAATTCATTTCAGCTCTTTAAACCATTAACACTCGACCAAACACAGCCTCAGATAATGCAGATATCAAATTGTTAATCATTATTCCTGTTTTAATCCCAGTCCAACAAATCAATTGTGAACGTCCCCGCTTTGTTTTTATTGGTTTTCTATTGCTTTAAAATCTTTACAGAGAAAACATTTACAATCCCTTCACAGATGTCACCTGTCAATCAAACTCTATTGGCAGCAGCGTGACATCATGTTTTTTCGGGGTTTCTGTTTATAAATCTTAAGGTTCCGCTGGCGATGCCCTTTTCTTTGTCTGCTAATCCATAATGGCTGTTGTTTTCTAATTCTAACTACCTGTTTTGGTTTTGTCTTCATTAATAATCACACAAAAGCAGAGGAAGGATTAGTGCGAGACACTGAGTGTTTACGACAATAGAGGCTGTCATGCACGGGGTGTGAATCACAATCGCGTCAAACCAGTTGGTGACTGAGACAACAGAATTGTATTTATGTGAAAATAACACAGCTGACATTTTGGCGTCTTGGTTTTGCAAAAACAAACTTATTGTGTAATTTGAGAGTTTTCATTGGAGATGCATTATCTGCATGTTAAGTTTCATCGACAGTTTTGTCTCTGTTCCAGGTTGTTAGGTGGTCAAAAAAACATAATCTTTCAATTGAATCCTGGCTTTAATTGGTCGATTATCACATTTAATTCAAATAATATTAAGAAAGATCCAATCGACTTTGAGCAGGTTTTGAGAACGATCAATTTAAATATGTGTCCTGTAAATACGCTGGACTAGAGTTGTTCTATAAGATATGGAAATATATCACCAAAGAAAAGCATCTTCAGTGTAAAAAGAAGTAATTGTGGATGTCTGTAGATGCACATTTCTTTTCCACCTAAGATACTGGAATGAATTTATGATTTTGTACAATGGCAAAACATGAATCAAAATTAAATTTGTCTAAAGAAATTCCTAACGAGGCCCTGTCCCCCCCTTTGCTCTCAGTTTTACCCATCTCCTCCCTGGACCCTGTAATCCTGGTGGAGGGCCAGTCGTTCCGGGTGGCCGCCGCCTGCCGGGCCGTGGGTCGCCCTCTGCCCCGCCTCTCCTGGGACACCGAGGTGCCGGGCCAGTCGCAGAACCGCACCAGCGAGGGAGGCTCCGTGTCCAGCTACTACTCCCTGCACCCCCTGCGCAGCATGAACGGGAAGAAGCTAGACTGTCTGGTTTGGCACCCGGGCCTGGAGGGTCTGCACAGGATCTCAAACCACCTGGTGGTTCACTGTGAGTACATCTGCTGAGGAGTCTGAGTGACTGGCTTAAAGCCAAAAAAACAACGGTGAAGTTTTAATAGTCATTTTCATGCAGATGGAACTGCAGAGGAGGCGGCTGTCGTGTTGTATTTCTATTTTATGTGCAGGGTACTGCTTAGAGTAAAATATAATAATAATTATTATTATTTTGAAACTCTGAATAGAAATGTTATTTCCTTTGTCAATCAATGGCTTTGTATTACAACACGCAGTATAACACGCATGTACATTTATTTTATTTATTCCGCTATTGTCCATAGGAGATCAGTTGATGCTCTAAAAAGCTGCAAACATAGAGCAGTTGCATGATTATGAAATGAGAAGTGGACTTATACAATTGTCAGCTTTTGACACACCTTTTGAATTTCCTCCACGTCTGACTCTGTGTTATTATACGTCGGGTTTCCGGTTTCCTTGTCAAGTTAGTCATTTAATTATATGATTTGGCATTCCAGTTACCATTTGATATGCCAGCAGGGTACATCCTCCATCATAGCATGAAAACATTCGAGTCTGGCTAATAATGTTAATGAATCTCCACTAAGATGGCGTCTACTTTGGCAATGTTCTGAACACAATCTCCCAAACTGAACACACTTATTATTTTTTTCTGGTTATGACCATGGAATATGTTTTTTTATTTAAATGTTGCTTTCCCAGCGGGAGCTCACGACACACTCATAACAAACTTAGTATTAGTGTTTAATATGGAATTAGGACACATTGTAATGACGGCCTTCCCACTTTAGGTAAAGTCGTGGATTCCCTGCGAGGGATATTTGCACAGCTTAACCCTCTGTATGTGAAAATAAATGGGTGACTGTAGAATAAACATTAGACAATATTGTCAGGTTGGATCCGATGCTGAGAAAGTATTTGATAATTACTATGTCGGTGCAGTCGCTGGAAAAAATAAGTAACCGTCAGATAAACAACTTTGTCTTTGTCCCACATACTGGACGAGTCACTTATGTGCAGAGGTGTAGGTTTGTGTTTTGAATATTAGCCTTTACATTTTTTATTATTTGACATTTGAGCAACTTCATAATATTTAACGTTTTACACGGAATGAAATGCGGTGGAGGACATTTTACAAGCAGGAGGGAAAGTTACATTTGTGAATGGCGCAACATGCCTTCACCTCAGACCTTACACAAAGTATAATTATAATAATCCGACTGGAGTAATTGCATTGAGAAAGCACTCTGCAAACTGTCAGACTGTCATACAAGCAGTCCTGTTTTGTTTTGCTTATTGTGTGTGTCTGTGTTTTGTGTTTGTGTGTCAGACCCCCCAGATGCCACCATCTCCACCGTTTCCGGGGACTGGTATATGGGTTTGGAACAAGCGGAGCTGGTGTGCGACAGCGGAGGTTTCCCCAAACCTGAGAACGTCACCTGGACACGGTATGGTCATCGTACCACACATACAGTGTCTAGTCTGGCTGCCGCTGACAATTGCATGTTTTTTCCCCCTCCACCCCCCCCCCCCCCCCCCCCCCCCCCACCCACCCCATACACGCACGCACACACACACTTTAATTACTCCTTACATGGCACTGGAATGTGAATGAAAACATACAATAATCCATTGGTAACATGCAAACACAACACACCTGAGACCCCGGAAACAACAAACACGTGTGCTTGAATCTGAAGGAGATTTTATTTTTCATTTTTTCTCCGTTCATCGCAGAATAAAAAGCTGCGGTGTCACGTTGCCCAATTCAAAGTTGTAAAGAGGGGGGGGGTGAAGAGCCATTTTCACACGAGGGAGGGAGCGAGCTCTACAGGGAAGAGCAGGAGACGAACAATAAGCTTTTAATCATAGTGCCATGCTTTAAATATCACTGTAATGCCTGGTAAAACACAGGGTCTGCACTTTAATTAAAGACACCTTGGCAGCCATTACAGCTCCACACTGTGCACACAATCATCCAATACTGGGTGCTGAGTGAAGGATATTTTTCGCCAGGAGACAATCTTGAAATATTAAGATTATTCAGGATTAAACCAACCATTCAGCGCATCCTTTGCCAGAAACCACCCTCAACGAGCATGGTTCAGTCCCACAGAGGCTTAGGTTTTAGTTGGGGAGGTAGATCGGCATGATGGGACATAAACAAATTAAAAAGAGAGATTAAAGAACGAGACACTGGAACCAGTTAGTATAGTTAAACATAAATGATCACAAGAATCTTTTTATTGTATTTCAGTCCTCCTATTTAATGTGTGTGTGTGTGTGTGTGTGTGTGTGTGTCTATATATATATATATATATATATATATATATATATATATATATAAAATGAAATAAGCTATTTTTCCCAGTGTTTAAACCTACATATGGCAATATAGTATTGTGCTTAAAATGATGTGCTCAAATGTATTTATATATATATATATTATATAATTTTATAGAACATCGCTTACTTTAAAACAAATACTCAAAATGGCTATTCCCACAGCTTTGACTTTGTGGTGAATTGATGTTAATATTTTATCAGTGTGAATCTAATTTGTCAGCTAATATTTTGGGATCTTTTATTCAGTATGAATTATTACCAACTTTGGGGGCGGCAAAGATTCAAAGGGTTTCTTGTGCTTCCTTGCCAAGAGTTGGATGATAAGATCGATACTACTCATCAGACCTGTCCATCACACGTGAAGCTACAGGCAGCTGAAGATTGACTCGGCGTAAAGACTGAAAAGTGACAGAGACTGGTTCAACATAGAAAATAAAAAAATCTCCGACCAGCAGAAAGCTCAGGATTGAATGCCATTACATGTCCTTTCTCTATTCTGCTGAAAGCCAGTGTTTTTCTATGGGAATGTATTTTGCAACTTGTTACGGAAAGTGAACAGATTGCAATCTTTTTTTTTTTGGCTGCTATAGTGTGGCTTAAATTACTCTTTACTATCACTTTCAACCATCTCCTCTGTGTGAGATGCAATCTCCACCTGTGACTCTGGTATATAAAAGCCTGGTTAGAGAAGATGGGTGGGGCTTAGTGAAAAGAAATGTGAGCTGGGGCCGAAGCAGCGGTTAAATAGCTGCATTGAAACCAGGGGCAACATGAGCCCTCTTAGTGGACCTGATCACAAACTGGCTCTCCACTTTGTGGCCTGTGATTTGCTCAGCTGCACAATGTGGGCCTCGCTCGCTTAAATCCTTAAAACCCAGTATTTACTCTTTTCACTCTCGATCGTCTCCAAGTATAAACCCAGCAGGTTTTGGTTCAGGTTAACGCAAATTGGCGGTTGCTGTGTGCGGTGACCCAGATCCTGAGTAGTTTTTGTTAAGCTGAATGACTTCCTCGAAGCAAACCAGTTGTTGCGTCAGGGCAGATGTCAGAAAGTGGTTTGTGCATTTCCACAAACTGGAATGCAGGTGGAACTTAAAACGGTTAAGTGATGGCCATTTGTGAATCTTTGTGAATTAATGAGGACATTTGGACTTTGTTTTCTCCACAGGAGAGGCGGAGCTCTGCCCGATGGGGTGTCCGTGGTTGGCGCCAAGCTCGTCTTTGGCCGGGCCCTCCGCTTGAATGACAGCGGGGACTACGAGTGTGTGGTCAAGAACAGTGTTGGAGTGGGAAAGACAGAGTATACAGTGACAGTAGCAGGTAAGTGCAGAGGCCGTATTTTTTAAATATTTAATACGCTATATGTATAGATGAAAAAAATATCCTTTTTTGCCACTGTAATGTATTATCAATACTTTAGGAAAAACTGAGAAGACGGAATCTTGAAATAACAAGACAAATTGAGTTTTAAACAACATTTTCATTTGGAGTGATTGTGTACATTTGCTGCCCTCTTGTGATGGATAACGTGCATGAACTGATCCCGCTTGACTCGATCGGGATCAGAATTCCGGAAAGGTGCATCCTCAACGTTTATACCTCGTTTTCCTTTTCAGAGAAATCCCAACGCAAGTCTGACTTATTGGACGATAACCTGCTGCTGATTATTATCGGGGCCTCGGCTGCAGCTCTGGTCCTGGTCCTGGTCATCGTTGTGCTGCTGGTCAACCGCCACCACCGGCACCGGAACAAAAAGCTTGAGATGGAGCTCAGCGAAAAAACGTGAGCAGACCCATATATTATTTGTTTTTTGTTTTTTATAATGTATAAATTCATATATTTAACTGAGACTAGAGATGAACTGACAGCTGTGAAAAGTTTACACACAATAACTTGTTTCCTAAAAATAAACTTTCCAGATATAAAGTGTTTTTCCTTAAAGCCACTAAACATGCGTTTGATTTCTTCCCAGGGACGAGATCCATACCCTCTCAAGACAAGCATCCTTCAGGAGACTGAACTCTGTTAGCACAGACCCCAGAGGGCAGGTAAATCTCTCACACACACACGCACACACCTGCACGCACACGCACTGACGAACAATGACCCGCAGGGCGGAGAGAAACCATTTGGACACACCCGCCTGTGACCAGGCGTAGTCAGGGTGGAGCAGCCATGTCTGCAGCACAGGCCGATGATTACAGGCTGCCTCAGCTTCAAACAATTGGCACGCCGTGCCTGTAACCCCATAGACTTTATGTTTTATTCTGTGTGACTGGCGAAGCCACTACTCTCCACCTTAGCTTAATATTCACCTTCTTATTCTTCTTCCGCCGCGCTACTCCTCCTGCAGCGTACATCCAGTTTGCAGAAAAAACGTGCTGCTTGTTCGGGAATTTGCCATGACCTTTTTTTAACGGATTACCCAAGCGGTTTTTGCACAAATCACACTAAAGTGTGCCATTTTGACCCATGGGAAATGAATGGGATGCCTTTCGGAAACACCGCGAGTCCATCGCCTCCCTAGATTTGAAAGAACTCAACATAGCTGTCAGTGAGACAGCCTATGTTAACATGAGACTTAATAATTATTATAGGATGAGACCTAAATAATAACCCAAACTATTTATAGAGAGAAACCCAACAGATCCCACAATGAGCAAGCAACGAGGCCACAGTGGGGGAGAAAAGACTCCCCTTTAACAGGGACAAGAAACCTCCGGCAGAACCAGACTCGGAGTGGGCGGCCATCTGCCTCGGCCGGTCGAGGCAGGGCAACAGGTCCAGAAAATGAAAAGTACTCCGTCGAGACAGCCAGGAAGAAACCTCCGGCAGAAATAGGCTAAGAGTGGGCGGTCATCAAACGGGTGGTCATCATCTTCTTATGTGTATGGCACACTTCAAATGTCAGACACTGATTCTGCCAAAGGCGCTCCCTTTTAACAGAGAGCAAACTAGCCAGCAATCTATCCCCCGCACATGGTTACATGATTCTGTGGGGGATAGCCAGCACAGTGTGCACCACAGTGGTTCAATTCCCGAAACAGGAGGGCGCCAAGTCCAAGTTCTGAAGACGGTTCCACCATGGCACACAAAGTTGAGAAAATAGCTAAAAGTTGCATCATTTAGTTATTAACCATTCAGCATTTGCTAAAAACAGAACCAACATCTAAAGGTAGCGATCATGCAGGATGTTATTTCATCTCTAACTTCCACTTTCTGTCTTGGTCAGCCCGAAGATTACGCCCTGCTCAGAGTCGACAGCAGGATAAAAAACAGCCAAATGTCCCTGGTGAGATCCTCTCTGGAAACACTCGATGAGAGCCTTTGGGTTGTAGAGGAATTTCATTTCCATATATTTTTTTTAAATAATAAAATTGTCAATTTATAAATCAACTGAACTAAATAATCAACAATTACTTCATTCATTGTTCGATCGTCGTTTATCATTTATTAAGTAAAGCTACACCTGGTCACAACTTCTACTCCACCCTAGACAGAAGTAAATTTGCTGAAATATTGAATGGTTTTCCTCATCTGAAATTGTAAAATGTGTAGAAACTGTGATGAGTGGAAAACAATTGCAGCCGCAGATCATTATGCATTGTGTGTTTGTTTGCGAGAGTCCATTAAGACGAGACAATTGTTATTAAGTGTTGTGTTTGTGTTGTTTGCCTCCTTCCTCCTGCAGGAGCGTCCCATCTACAGAGGCAGCCAGTCCACCCTGGGCGGGAAGTGGGCTCCTCCAGGAGGAGGGGTGGAGGTGGACGAGCTGGGACGTCCCGTCGTCTGGCACGACGGCAGCGAGAAGCTGAGAGAGCCGGAGATGGACGGGGAGAAGGAGGAGCGCAGGAGGAGGGTGGAGTCGTACCTGAAGAACAGCAACATGTCACTGGTATGTTCCAGAGATTAGGTCAAACATGTGGTTGGTTTCCTTTGTGATGTGACGCATCAGGTATCGTGCGTTACTGCCAGGAAGGTGTCATGGAGACACACACACAAACAAAAACTGACAAACATACCATAAAACATAAAGCTAGAATATTTATAATCTTATTTGTGTGAATTATCTTCAGACATCTTCATTTTATTATAGTTGTATATAATAATAAATGGTTTGTCAGTGCCTCTTATGAAATAACAGTTTTATTTGATTTATGTACTAGACTAAAGTCCACTGTAAACATGCACTTTTTCAACTTTATGAACCACCCAGCACTTTTTTGTTTTCTTCACATTATAAAAAAAAAGTGTGATTTTCCCCACTGTGTCTCACAGGATTCTGGTCTTCCTTCGTCCCTGGTTCCTCTAAAGGTCCCGCAGGAAGACGGCGTCGGGCCCAGAGAGCCGGAGCTCAGCCACCTCAGGGAGGGGGACTCCTCGCGCGAGCAGGACTGGAGTCCGACCCCGACGGCAGATGAGGGACACGAGGAGGAGGAGGAGGAGGAGGGGGAGGAGGAGGAGGAGGTGGACGGCAGCAGCTCCTACCAGATCTCAGAGGCGCTCACCACTCACTTTTACTACAGCAACGGGGTCCTCAGACCCAGACCACACTCCAACGCCATCCTGCTGCACCCCAGAGGACAGGTCATCTAGATCTCAGACTCTCATCCTCTACATCTGAAGAGCGAGGGAGACAATGAGCTCATTCGAAGTTATCCGGTGTTTGTTTGGTACACATTCACTGCAGTGGGCCATTTGCCCCCTGGCACTTCCCAAATGCTCCCCATTTCTTTTGTTGCCTCTGTGTTGTGAGTTTGAACCTTCATTTTTGTTTTGGCCATTATGAATTTCTTAACAATGAATCCAGTGAGTGGGAGAGTGATGATGAAGGATGCTGAGAAAGTCAGCAGCCATTCACCGGTCAGGAACTAATGTGGACATTTTTTTGGTCCAAGCCGACCATTCCATTTTGATGAAAACTCTTCATATTCTTTAAAAAGTGCAAGGAATCCTCGTTCCACAGTGCTTACTGTATTTTTGCATCCAAGGCCTCTGGTGAATTACAGCTGAACACGGAGTTCCTATGAATCCCGTCACTTAAGGGAAACTTTGTTTACATCTTTAAACATCCACGCTGGACAATGTGGACAAAGACAATTTCCAAGTCCTGGTGAACTATACTCTGTGAAATGTGCTATTATCTGATTGGGTCTACCTATAGATTACAGGTGAGTATACATATTAGTTTGTGTGTATATATATATATATATATATATATATATATACATATATGTGTCTACGGAGGAGCCACTCGATGTTTGTGATCATATTATGAAGCTACTTGCAATGGAAAAAAAGGTCAAGTTTGACCTTGAGGGTGGATAAAACATGTGAAATGAATTCCTATGAGAAGGTTTAAATCAAATCTGCATTTAACTGTTACGAGAAGACGAAACATGCAGAACCATAATTGTATGCTACTGTTGTCCAAAAGAAAATAAGAGATGTGCTAATTGTTTTGTATGCACCCAGTGTTTTCTATGAAAGTGAGAAAAAAAAATACAGTTTACACTGATATCACCGTGGTATCTTTCCATCATGTGAAGGGGAATTACTCCCATTTATTTTTTTTATTTGCTTATTCAGATACTGAAAAAAAGATCATGAATACCATCAGCAGTAATGGTCTGCTGAACTAATCATTTCATGTCTGCTGCCACTCGTCTGGGCCCTACACCTGGCAGACGGCGGCGCACATTTCTCACACTAATGCCCCAATGTTGTAAACAAACTAGGCAGAAAGTGGGACAGGCGACATCTCATAACACCAGTTTGTTATGCAGGTTGACGAAGAATAAACCAGCAGACAACCACTCAACTGAAATGATGTGTAACCACGCTTGGGACAGAAAGTTCTCACAAAGGAATGAGGACAGGGTGGAGTACCTGGAAGAAGACCCGCTCCCTCTGTAGATCTGAAGGACTAGCTCTTATTAACCACAATAATACTTTCAATTCATTATATAAAATGTTAAAAGATTAATTTTATAACATTTTTGCCAATAGATCCCCCTTTAAAAGAATTCAATATTTAGTTTTGTCTTTAAACTTGAGTTCACAAGTAATATTTAGTTTTGTGTGAAAGTTAAAATTGGGAAAAAAAAAAAAAAAAGAAAAGAGTGCACAGTAATATCAGTCAGGTATGTAACTTTTCAGTAATATAAAAATACAAAGAAAATGTGTAACTCTAGACGTAAACGCCACGGAGATATAATTCTAGCTTTTCTCTCATTAAATCAAACTGCATTCTGGGATAGAGTTTCTTTGTGAGTCCGCTGGTGAGTGCGAAGGTTACTCCTCTGAGAAAAACATTTGCCACATGTATCACATGTGTAGGGTTTCTCTCCCGTGTGAATCCGCTGGTGAATCTCCAGATGGCTGACGCGATCAAAGCTCTTCCCACAGAACGGGCAGATGAACCATTTCTCCTTTATGCGCTGACTCGCCATAGATTTTTGAAACTCAGGGTCGTTCAGGAGGTAGAATCTGCTATTCGGGTTTAAAGCGGATATGTTTTTATGTTTTTGTGGTTGCTTCTCTGAGAGGAATCTGATGGACACTCCTCTGTCAGAGAGATTAATTGCTTCTCCAGGTTGACTTGGCCGAACTGGGCTAAAAGTCAAAGGAGCCCTCGATTTACTCGTTGCACCTTGTCCGCTGTCCTTTTTAAATCTGCCCGAATATGCCGTCTCTGCTGAATTATCAAAAATGTCCAAGGCATTTTGAATGAGCAGGATCTCCGAGTCCAGACTTTGGGACAGCTGCTGTGGTTCGAAGAGGCAGTCCGAGTCATCGCCGGCATCGCTGTCTCCCACGGAGACACACGTCCAATGCTGGCTCTCCTGTTCCTCCAGGACCTCAGCGAGTCGGAAGTTGGGATCGGTCTCACGGTGACCCGCTCCGTCGTTAGCAGCGCGCTCCGACTCCACTGGGTGCTCCACTATCTGGACGTCGTCCTCCAGCTTGACCATCATGTCCTCGTCGTCATCCATATCGTCCGGTTGACATCGGTCAGACTTCAGCTGCTCACACTGCTTCTCTTCGGTCTGAACGGACGGTATTGGTGGTGGTGGCGCCGTGTGATTCGTGGAGATGTCTGTCTTCTCTCTGACGCTCACATCAGGACATAATGTCTGGACGAAATCTATAACAGGGCCTGAAACGACACATTTACACTTTTACGTTCACACTTTTACAGACACAGACAATTCCACTTGAAAGAAAAACTACTTATTTAATAACTGTTTTGCTTCGCGACCCAGGCACTAGTAAATCAGGATGGCAGCTTGGAGTTTTTACTCACATTTGTTGTTTGTTTTGCTGTGTGTCTGATAGTTAAGTAATTGGCAATAAGCAAAATAAAACGTCATGGGAAAAAGTTACAATTGTTAGCATATACTGTAGAAAACAACGCACTATAATATACAGGGGCATTTTATTGATTATCACATGATTAGTACACCTTCCTTGCTCATTGTGTGTATTGTGTACAGCAGCTGTCCTCACCGTCACCGGTGGGCGGCAGCAGTTTGTTGTGTTGCTCTCTCCGGGAAGATGACGCTGAGGGGAGGCTCGAGGTCTGAGCTTGTGACCGGACAGACATCCGCTCGTTTTCCATCAGCACCAGTTTTTTGTTCAGGGCCTCGATCTCACTTTGTCTCCGGTGGAGCTCCACCTGGAACAGGGCGAAGCCGTCCTCCCACAGCCGGCTGATCTCCAGCACAGCCGCCTTAGCTAGCTTCTCCATGATCGAGGTTAACTTGTTCTGGACAGCCACACAGTTGGCCATGTTTCCCCCCCCCCACCTCAGCTGCTCGGCTAGCTGGAGCTACGCGGGCTCACCTTATAATAACTTTATATTTTGGGGAGAAATCGCTCAGTAATGACAATAACAGTTTCGATGGTGGAGTTTACGTTGCAGCTGCTGTTAAAGGCGATAAACATGGAAGTGTAATACAATAGCAACAGGAAATGGGGCGTTGTCACGTGAGGGAGGATTGTTACGGCGTCCGTAGTAGGACAAAATCAACGACCATGATGTGTAAGGACGTGCTGACTAATTCTGTCCACAGGATGGTGCGTTACTTCCATGTCATATAGAAAGGTGAGGTTGTCGCGGGTCAGGGTGGTTTGGATAGATAACTTTTAGGAACTGGACTTAATCTTTGATTATTTTTTAATTGAACAACCATTGTTATTGTATGACTGTACGATATTACTTAAACTCTTTACATTTTAATAACACATCAAATGCAACAATCTTATTATTATTAACTGTCTTTGCGGAAGTACTTTATGAAGCTGTTTTACGAAACTAATCGACCATCGATGACTATATTTGTATTTCATTCATACATTTTGAAAATAAACATTTAAAAATAAAAGTTGTGTTTTTTTGTTTGTCATTTTTGGACGTGTATTTTATTTTGTTAAATGTTTCCATTCCGATTTGTGCGCACTCATTGGCCCATTGACCCGTCCTTCACCAGGAGGGCGGGGTAAGCGGGAGCTGAGGGACGACAGAGCTGTCAAACCTCAACGTCCGAAATCAAACACACAACAGACACACAACGAGGGGGAAACGGGCGCTGCTCCTCTGCTCTGACACAGGACGACGGACACACACTTTGAACCTTTACTCTCCAGGATTGTGAACGTTTGTCGCATCGCGCCTGGAAACTTGTATTTTGTGTGTTTGTGTTAGTGGTGGATCTCATGCTAACGTCTGTCAGCGTTAGCCTGAGTTTTGTTGACAAACTAGCCACTCGGCTAATCACTGAGCTAGCTGCGTTTTAAAGTTTGGTTAATGCTTCATAGCCGAAGCATGGAACCCAACTGTGTTTTTTTTATTTTTTGCAAACATCTCTTTGAAATACAAACAGGTAAGTTAACTTAAAGTGAAGAAGGAGTAAATGCTCACACTTGGGGTTGTTGTTGTGGTTTCTCTGCATGCTCTGTCTAATGTGACAAACCATTTTAACCTGCCGATCTTGCTATTCTTCTTCTTCTTCTTCTTCTTCTTCTTCTTCTTCTTCTTCTTCTTCTTCTTCTTCTTTTTCTTCTATATTTTTTTAATGACCGCCATTAATATGACTTGTGTCAATCAGTTTTCTTTGACAGCATTGGCCTGTAAACTGTCTCTGGTATCCAGATAATGGGCAATGTGTTTTTCCACTTGTTCATTACTTCAAACCCTTGAAGAATGACAGGTATGCAGCAGCTCACATATCATGGCAGGTTACCAGGTTTAGATTGAGCTCAGATAAGAGGCTATTCACTTTTATTGAATGTGACCTTGCTTCACCGCCAGACTGAAGATTGCTCTTTTAGTGAGCTCTGTTCTCAATTCAGGATAAAACTGAAATGCTGAATAATTAGTTTTGAAAATAAGTTGTGATGTAGTCATTAATAATATATTTAAAACCTCATTGACTATTTTAGTGATGTACATGTATTCTTTCATTTTTGATGCCTCTGCACATGTACACATGAACAAATGATTTCTTCCCAAACACATTCACACACCCAGTTAATACCTCTTAAACTTCAGAGACACTGCAAGCCTCGTGTAACCTATCATTATAACATCCCTCAACTTTTGATTTATTGCTGACATTTTCTATTAGTCTGTAATCCACAGGGACACAGCTGGATAGTGTTCAGGCCCCTACTACTACTACTACTACTTAACTACTGTTAAAACATTTGGCCTGAAGCAGCTTTGGAGGAGTCCCATCTGTTTTGGTGTAGCGACTGGCCACATTTTACAGACCAAAAAAAAAAAAGGCCTGCCTTTTTTAAAAATCCACCCTTTTCCATGCATAGTCTCTTTAGTGTGGTGTTTTAAATGCATGCCCTTTGGATATGTAGACAACAAGGTATAGTTAAGAAACAAATATAGCAATGAACACTGGTGGTTTTCCGAAGTCCTTTTTCGTCTAATCATTCATTTGCGGCATCATAGTTCACTGTGGGTCAACCTGTAGCAGAATATGTCTAATGTAGATTTTTTAATGTTCTGAACTTATTTTATAGTATGTTGCCAGATTTGTCTTCCCCGCAATGAGGCTGTTTGTTGTCAATGATTGATGCTTTAATATAGAAGTGGATGTACAAATTGTTTTTCGTGGTCAGGACACTTCGTTATACTGGAAAGAACATTTTTTTTAACCCACCAGTATTTTGTAGAATAATGCAGCTTCTCAGGATTATTTGCATGACTGACATTCTAGAGTAGGATGTTTATGTTTAGCCACCATCAGCTGCTTTGACCACTAATGTGGGTGTAGAAGCTTGCAGTTTCGAATCAAGGGTGAACTTTACTTGCTGACCTATTCTTGTCAACGCAGTTACGAATACGCTTTTGTGTCAGGGGATGGGGAAAGTAACTGAAAGCTTGGGCCTGGTACTTGTGGCTTGCATTTTTCTTGGCATGGGCACTTTTATTTTTGTTGCACCATTTCAGCAAGGCAGAAAATGAAGTGTCTTTGGAGAGAAAAAAGAAAGAGGAGGATGAAAAGCCTTTTAAGGATGTGGCTGGGACAGAGAATGATCTCAGAAGTTGTCCAGTAGGTCTACATTAACTCGCAAAGAGTCTAGTGTCTGTGATGTAATGCGAACGGACCCAAGCCGAATCTGGCTGTGTCATCTGCTGTTTGTAGGATCTGGTTTTATCAGACCCCTGCAGGGTCAAAGACTGGCTTTTGTTACTTTTTTGTTTGGGTTAAAATGTGTGTTATATATACACTCACAGCAACTTTATTTATTTGTTTTAAATATTCCTTTCATGTCCTGTGTACACACACTTTAGATTTCCAATTACATGGTATACACAATTAAAATAAATAAATAAATATACTGATACTGCATGCAAACAAAAACCCACAATAAACGTCAGGCACTGTAGTATTAAAATCAATTGTGAGATCTGTGGGTTAAGGATATTTTATTAATGCATTATTTGTCCTTGATCTGCTATCTAATGGTTTGCCCAATTTCACCACTCAGGTTGCATCATTCAATATTTTAGTAATATTAATAACGGTTACGTAAATGCATAGTTGTGTTATGTTGTTATGGCTTCCCCTACTGCTCGGGGTGTCCAGCGGTCTTTAGGTCACATGGTCTGTGTCTGCAGTTGATGACATCATCAGAACTGTTGGTGGTTGACAAACTGCTTTAATCATAGGCAACTACTTTAATCCCAGAGAGAGAGTCAGGGGGGTGTTTTATCAGAATGGGACAATTCACCATATTAAAGCTTTGGGAAAGAAGCCCATGCCTTTGCATTTGACAGGAGGACAAGACTAAGGAGAGGACAGGGTAATTAAAAATCAATTTCTTTTCCATCTGGCCTCAAGTACTTTTAAATGTTAGATATGAAAGCCACATTGTTTACCAGTAAAAAAAAAGACCTGTGGCCACAGACTTCCTTTCCTGTTCCCCTTTGTACCCTGCTGGTTTTGTTTTGGATGGCAAAAAGGTCCGGGACCTGAGCTATTCCTTGGCTAATCTCCCATAATTGGACAATCGGCCCCTATTGCAGCCATTATATTTGGGTTTGTTGAGCAATAGTGTTTCACCCATCCTGACCCCAAATCCAGTCTACTTCTTAAATTGTTTTTCAATACCTAAACCTTTCATGAAAGAAACGTTTTCTTATTCCTTGTGCATAGTTTTATATTATCATTTGAATTATTATATGAATGTATGAACGTTACCCCCCACGGCTCCTTCACATGTCTTAATCTCTGATGATTAAAGCCTTTTTTTTTTTTCTAGGTCTCAAAGGACTTGCAGTACAACTGTCAAATATGTGAAGCCTCTTTCATCCCGGTGGACTCTTTAATTACAAGCAGTGAGGAACAGAAGTGGGAAGCGATCATCTTGGACCCAGCAGAGCATTCTAGACGTGGGAACCCCTATACCAAATATTAAGCCGACGTCTATGTGTGTGACATATTTGGTCCCACCAATATCCAAACTGAGTGAATTGTGTGCTGCCATGGAACCCTAGGCACCATCAAAACAATCCAGTCATCTTGTCATGTGGGTACATTCCAGCAAAAGGCTCATATTACCCTCACTGGTATCACCATCTTTCACATCACCATGGACCGGAATAAACGCAATTCCATTGCCGGGTTCCCGACGCGACCCGAACGCCTCGGTGAGGACAGGGACAGTTTTGGAGGAGTAGGGAGCTGTGAGATGGGCATGGGCCCGCTGTCACAGGTCAGTCTTTCTTCTTCTTCTTCTTAATGTACAGGAAACACATTACACTGGTGCAGGGCATTCAGTATCATTATCATATGTGTTTCTCCCCCTCAACCATTTCTCACATTTGTTTTCCATCGGTGTCTGTAATGTACAAATTGGTGCATAACGGAGCAGCATCTAATGAACAGTAATGGTTTGGGGCAAATGTTAATGCTTGGATTTTGGAGGGATGAGTGGTTTGCTGGGATGCCTAATGACATAAATACAAGTCTACCTTTTAGTTCAGGGTGTTGGCCTTTGTATTAAACGTGTCGTTCTGTATGTGCGTATCATTGTCTGTCAAGAATAAGAAAATCTGCGTATGCTGGAGCAAATCGGTCCTCCAATCCGTTATCGTTCTCTCTCATTGTCCTATACACACATTATTACACACAATGCACCGGCTTACCTGTTTTTATTTTCTTCTTCAGGTGGGCAGGGTGCTGCCATCGTCCTACAGAGCCCTCATTAGTGCCTTCTCCTGTCTTACACGCCTGGATGACTTCACCTGTGAGTGGATTGGCTCAGGATTCTTCTCTGATGTCTTCAAGGTGGGTGGAGATCATTGTTATTTGCTTTCTTTATTACTAATAATAATAATTGATGTTTTTTTTATCCTTTACTTTATGAATTTATCTCCTAGGCTTCTTCTATCCGTTTTTGTATGTGTATGTATAGACCACACGTACTCTTTTGGCCTCAGAATGGATTTCTCTTTCCCTTGTCCGTGACTGAAGTCATACTTGTGTGCTCCATATACATTTATGTGCACAGGTCAGGATCAGAATAAATAAAGGGGTACTTGTTGAGCGTGGCTCTCTTAAAATACATGGCGTTTGTATCTGGAGAACCTGACGCTCCGAAGTGATTTTCCATTTGATTTAACTTGTCAAGTTGATATGCTCGGTGGGTCAAAGGCTGATTGTTTCTGAGCGATCGTGGTTTTCACTCATGACTCTTTCCTGGACATTTTTAGGTCAAGTTAGACTCAAATCAGTTCAAAGACATCAATTAAATACGGGGTTGTTAACCCTGCCACTTGGTTGGTCCCCTCCCCCTCCAGCCATGTGAATGGGAGTCACAGAGGCGCATTTAGCACCCCTAGTTAGGCTTTGCAAAATGAATCCCTCTTTATCAACATCCATCATCAGAGAAGTTGATTTTTTCTTTACCTCCTTTACCACCTTGGTAGTAGTATTACCAAGAGCCTCACGACTATATATAATCTTTGAATGGCTCAATTTAACAAAGATAAGTTGCTTAGACCAGGCCATCGATAGAAAGTACCATTTCATTATGAATGGTCATTCATTATAGTTATTAAAATAAATGCTTGTAATGTTTTAAATTACATAAACCCAAATGCTGTTTCATGTCACATTAATTCTTATTTCAGATGTTTATTATTTTACATAAGCATATCTCATTCATTTCTAGTCGGTGGAATTTCGATATGGCCTTAGCTCACAGTATATTGGATTTGGTGAACTGGTTTCCACTGTGTGTCTATTTTTCAGGGTGTAACTTGGGGTCGGGCTTATTGATGTGCCTGGTGGTCATGGCTGACAGCTGCTATTGAGTTTTGTGAATTTGGTAATGGACGGTCGATTTTAAAACGTCTAAAACGGGAAAAAAAATCTATAAATGTTTTAATAGATTTTTACGAGTTATATGAAGTCCATTAGATTATATATCTCCCATTGTACTCTGGGTATGCTTGTTTTCAATTACAACCCACTTCAGCTTTTTCATAATGCACAGCAGTGCAAATGAATGAACTGCATGAGCTATTTTATGCTTAAATATAATATATACAGTACATTTCAGCATATTATACAAATAAATTAGGCAAACATTCTGCAAATCAAATTGGCTGGAAAAACAGGCTTAATATTAGAATGAGATGCTGTAGTAATGAAAGTCAATGTTGGTTCATTAAAATTTGATACATGAAACTGCATGAACGCTGCCACCTCGACACCTGATGAAGAGCTAAGTCAGGCTGAATTAAATGAAACGGCAAAACAAAAAGGGGTTTCAGAGAGGGAGACTAATAAGAGGAGGAGGAAAAAATGTGTCTGGGTCGAAAACACTGTTCATAGGGATGAAAAAGGGGAGGCTTTTTGGAGTTTATTGAGTATAAGGGATGAGGGCAGACAGAGGCCGTATTCTGAAGAATTGGGCAATGTTTGGGGTTTCTTGGGGTTTGGGGGGAGCGGGAGGAGGACCGAAGGGAGAAAGGGTTTAAAGGGCTATGGAAACTGGGGGGTATATATTTTCCAGAAAAGAAGGGTGGAGAGGAAAAAGGTGGGGTTGACATTAAAGGGAGCCGAGGAGAGAGAGACAGCAGTGCTTCTGGGGGAAGATGAGGACTGGGGATGATGATGATGATGATGATGATGATGATGATGATGGTTTGTTGTAGAAAGAGGCGGATCGGGGATCAAGTCAGATGGGGGATGTGAAGAGTGAGGAGAAGGGGGGTGGGGTGGTGGCGGAGGAGGATAGACGGATGTGGGGGGAGGAGGCCCTCAGAGGAGTGGCCATCTGTTGTTTCTTCTGTCCTGTGGTGGAGACTGTGGGCTCTTACAGACCCCCCCCCCCCCCCCCCCCCAACAGAGAGATTTTTGTGTCTGTAAATATGAGATAGAAAGAGAAGCAGACACTAAGAGTTCCCCTGAACAAAAACTTACCTCTCTCTAATTATTCTATTATATATATATATATATATATATACTGCAAATATTATATATATATATATATATTCATATATTTTGCAGTGTAACAACAGACATATTTCACTGAATTACAAATATGCCTCCTATGTAATCCATATTGACTGGCCCATCTGTCAGTTCTCTTTCCTGCTGTAAGTGATATTGCCCTCCATCGTGTCACCGGTGAGCTGGGGCTGTGAAGATGGAAGATGGTCAAAGAGCCATTGTTAGATGATGGCATTAAGCTTCTCACTGTTTCAAAGAATATGAGTGACAGTCTCCGGGGTATCATATTTCCTAACATGGATAATCCCTGGCTGAAATGTTCCCCCGAGAGAGATATGAAAGATGTGGCAGAACGAAATTATGAATCATCGTTTTCATTTGTTTTAAATCCCTAAGCAAAATCACTGCTACGTATAATTCCCATGCACTCTGTACATTGTCTGGAGCTCTTTGAATAGGCTTTTTGTTTGCTAAAGGCATACTACACAAAGTTAGGTTCAAAAGTCACCAGTCAAACCTTTGGAACCATAGCACTGTCAATTTGTTCTTTTTAAAGTGCAAAAAAAAAAAAAATGCGTTTTGTGCTAAATGTTTCTGCTGTCAGGAAGTGAGTAAGCGAGTGTAGGTAGAGATGTCGGTGTATAGCACTTCAGCCATTTTGTGTGCTACCTACTGCGGTTTGCAGTTTGATGTTTCCTATTTGCATGCTACGTGAGTGTATTCAGCAGAATGTCAAATGTAAATACTTCGTCATTTATGTTCTGCCTTGTGCCTTTGTCGGAGGGTTATCTTCCTATTTTCAAAGACTGAGATGGGGCAATAACAATAAAGCCTTGTGGGGCTTTCGTTTTTTTTTTATCAGTAAGATTTCAAGGGTGACATTTCTTTTAGAGATTAAACATGCAAACTGCTTTGACACTCTGACTAAGGCCAACTGAGGCCTTTTCGCTCAATTGAATTGACTGTACCTCTCTTTCCTTTTTGTGTGAATTACTCCAAATGATTATTTTTGAGTTTGAGTGAAAGGCTTCTTGTTTTTTATGATTAAGAGGATAGGTTTGTGTATTTTTGCACCTCTTTGCACTACACAGTACCATTAGGCACACTTTTTTTTATTGTGATGGATGGATGGATGATGGGAAGTGGTGATGCCACCACTGTCTAACAAAATTGCACAACACAAAATTGATCGTTCTGGTCTGGACTGGGTGGTAAACTATGACTGACCCCATTTCACAAGCTTAAATCAATTTAAAAACAGACAAATAAAATGTAGGATATTGTGATTTAACCACTTTTAAGTTGTATTTTGCAACATGTTGAAATGTGGCAACGAAATGTGTGTGTTTTTCAGGTACATCATCGAGCTTCAGACCAGGTCATGGCTCTGAAGATGAACAAGCTCAGCAGCAACAGAGCCAACATGTTGAGAGAGGTCCAACTCATGAACCGGCTCTCACATCCTAATGTACTCAGGTTGGTAACAAGTCATTGCTCTAACCAAGAGGGTTACTGTAAACCTTTAGCTTTACTTATTTCATTTTGAAAATGTGCTTCCTCTGCTGTCGTTGACCACTTAGTTCCCACACTTAGTTTCTGCTTATCACATAGCACAAATGAGCCCATAGGCACGTAGTAAACCATGATTTGCCCTGGTGTTATAAACTGATTATTATAGTAGTGATATCCAGTGCTAAAATGCTCAAATGGATAAGGCCTATTGTGTATTGTATTACATTCAACAATAAGATGCCAGTAATAACTAGGAATACTTTTTTTCTTAAATTCACAAAAGGCTTATCTTAAGGCTTAAGAGCTAAGGTCACTCTGGAATTGCTAATAATAATTGAAATTAAATCCTAATTTCTTCACAAATAATAACAGTATATTGGTCTTTTCCTGTAACATTTTCCTCGTCATTATTTTTTCGAACAATATATTACCCTCTTCACCTCGCCTTTCACTTGAGGTTCCTCTCACTTCTCGAGCGTGTGGTGGTGACCTGTTTACTCTCTTGTATGCTAGAAACTGTGTCACAGAGCTTATTAACGATAGGCTTTCTGAGCTGCCAGCTCCTGTTAGGGCTGCAGTGGACGCCCAGAGGCTAAAAAGTGAGAAGAACCCTTTCGATATCAAGGGAATAAAACAAAAAGAAAATCCTCAAGCCTGTGCCACAATCCATTTTTGACATATTTTAAGAATATAAACATAAAAGGTCTTTATATAACTTAAAAGGTATCTCAACTATAGCACCGTTCTGATCGATAATGAAAAATTGCCTTATTCTCCTGTGGTTTAGATTGATTGATATTTATGTTTCCCATTCAATTTAAATGCATTTAATTCCCCATTTTATGTTTTTTTCCTCTTGTGCAAAACCCAGTGTTGTTTTTACTCTCTGTCAAATTCCCGTTCTGCTCTGAGCTCCTGAGTGGGAGAGTACGTGTATATGAACATGCACATACATGCCTCAAAGTGTGCGTGTGCGTGTGCGTGTGCGCGTGTGTGGTTTTGTATACACACACACCACACACACACAGGCACAGTATCTTTTACAATGCCATCTTTGTTGAGCATGCCTGGTGGATTGTGCATTTGTCTGTGTGTTAACAAGCAGGCACTGAGGGGGTCATTGTTAGCTAAAATCCAACAAGGACCCATAAAGTTGACCTTTTCATTGCTTCTGGAGTTATGAAGCCCTCAGCGCTGCCCGTGTGCACAGATGGTTTATGTTTCTCTGCGCACACAAACATCATTTGTCTTTGGTTGAAGGAGGGCGTGTGTCATGTCCCATCAAAAATGGTATAAAAAAAAAAAGACTAATTGTCTTCTAGTGAAAACAAGGTGTTTTCTTTCCTCCCATTTCTTAAAGGTCAATCTCCTAAATATAGATGTTGTTGTAGGGCGACGTCAAATCTGTCTGGCCCGTGCAACAACAACGAATGAATGTGAGCAAAAGGCTGTGTGTTTATTAAGAATGTATAAATTGATAGGCAAGGTGGAGGGAGAAATGGATGGAATGCAGATGAAGCAACTCAGCTGCTATTATCCTCCTGTCTACAGACAGTCTCCATGTAATGACTTGTCTGCTCTTGCCAAGTAGAATTTCCTTTTTTTCCCCCCTAACTTTTCTCCCTGCTTTCTTTGTTTAATACCACTAGAAAAAGCTACACAGGAGTTTTGTTTGGATATATTTACACTATTTTAATATTGGTCAGCCTATGCTGCTTTAATCCGTACAAATCAACAAATGTTATTTTTATATTCAATAACTCCTCACTTTTTGTCTTTTTTTTTTCTAGGTTCAAGGGGGTGTGCGTCCATGAGGGCCAGCTTCATGCGCTGATCGAGGTAAGAGGATCACGTACAAACACACAACCTAACATGAAAGCTTCGCGCGCGAGAACAAAGTGTCTCCACTAATGAAAGGTGGTGTAATGTGATGCCTAAAATAGGCTCCAGCACTTCTTGCGTCAACATGGAAATGCAAAAGTTGTGTGTGTTTGTGCACGTTCCCCATAGTTTCAGGAGAACATTGTGCAATCCATAAACACAACCCACTGGCACACTACTCTGAAATTGGCAAACCAAAACTGAATGTCCTCGTGTATACATAACAGGTAGTCAGTGTGCGTCTGCGTGAGAGAGACAGGGAGGGAGGATCTGATATGGGCGACTAATCAAATTCTCCAGAGATGCTTAATGTGACAGCATACACCATTAGGGTTTCTGTGAGCAATACTTTCAGGTTGCACATGGCCTATATTTATCCTGAGAATGTTTATAAGAACGTATTTGCTTGTGTGTGTGTGTGTGTGTGTGTGTTGTGTGTGTGTGTAGGTGTGTGTGTGTGCGTGCGTGTGCGTGCGTGCGTGCGTGTGTTTGTGTGTAGGTGGGTGGGTGTGATGGGGGACGGGGAGAGATAGTTGTTTTTTTTATAGTCGGTTATTAGTCATGAAAAGGTTTAATAAGTATTTGACAAGGTATGTTCAGCTCGTTAATTGAAAGGGTTAGTTATATAGAAGGTCGGGCCTAACCTCTATATTTGACGAAAAATGAAAGGTATTAAACATAGATTTAATGAGAAGTAGTGGAAAAACTTCGATAACAAACAAGTGATTGGGGATTTTTCTATCTTAAATGCACTAAACGAACAGAAAGTAGATTTGGGATGTCATTTTCCAATAAAAATGATTGATTGCTTGATTTGATTTAATCAGAAGTGATGTCCCCAGGTCTATTTCCTGTGCTCATTGTGTACGCATACACTGCACAAAAACATGCATTCATGAAATGTTGCTTCCATAAACTTGTTTATTAATACACTTAAATGATTCGACCTGGGTCTTAAAACGCATCTACGTCTAGATGCTTGTTTATGAGAACATGCGGTGGTCAAACGCATGTGGACAAACGGGGACAAAACACACAATTCATCCCGCTCTGAAGAAAGAGCACACTGTTGATGATTATTCAAGGCGCACATGCACATGTGTGCATGATTACACTGCACAGTGAATGTGCTTATTGTGGCCTGGCCAACAAAGACAAACACCAGCTTTCTACAGTTTCGTAAGAGAACACATCCTAGGAAACGTACACACACACACACGCACGGAGTTGCAGAGTGAATCCCTGTATTGTATCACGCACGTGTAAATATACATGCGTGCGCACTGCGGTGGGTCTTGTTTTCATGCTGCTGGGTAAACGGATCCTGTTGTGTCGTGTCAGGACCTAACTGAAAGCTCTGACCCTGCTTGCAGGCCCCCGCTGTTTGGTTACCTGACCCCTCACGATGGGGCCGCGCTCAGAGGAGCACAGAATGAAGTTACTGCAGGGCTGTAAACTGCACTCACTCTCTCATATACAGCCACACGGGGAGACGCGCACACACACGCACACACCTCAAGTCCAACACAACAACAGAAGTCAAACTGAAGCTGAAGTCAAGAGGGGACTTGTAAAGCAGAGCAGAACAGCCTCTGTTGATTTGAAATGAAACTGTGTTGCCCTTTTAACATTAAATGCAGCCATAGTTGCACATTTTAATACAACTTCACGCTTCTTGCAGCTCCGCAGTATAAATAGGTTTATACAAAAAAAAAAAAGGTTTTATGTTGGATGAAAGCATATTTATGAGAACATTTTTAGCAAACTAACTTGTCAAGGAACTCAATAGGAATGTTTCACGGGGGACTGGTACCAGGAATTTAGATTGAGTTGAATGTATAATAAATATACTACCTCACCTCCTCTGGCTTAACCTGTCATGTGGCATTTGGAGGATGTCGAGAGAATGATTGCGAGTTGTTCTCCCGTTGAGGATCATCCATTTAATACACCTTACAGGACATGATACTGCTAATTATAATGCGGGCTAATGGCTATTCGTGACCCACGTTAGGATGGTAGTGCTGTTTGAAGCGACAAAGAAATATTTTTTTGTACCTGAAACACACACAGCGGAATAGAGCTATTTCCATAACACTTGTGTGACCAGCTGTTTTTCATTTCCTCTGCTCCCTCCACATTATACATGATCATGGTGAGGCACTTATAGGCTTCAAACATGTGCTATGTCAAGTAATTACTGCAGCATGGCAGTGCCTCTAAGAAAAGGATAAGGCAAATACCGGGGGGAAATGCCATTTCTGATTAAGAGGCTTTTTTTTGTTCGCGCATTTACTCCCGCTCTGTGTTTTTTTTTTAAGTTGACACGGCAGGCACCCTCATAGGTTAGACCATGTGAATATTTAAACCAGCACGTGCTGTGTTTGCGGCAATTTCTCCCAGTCATAATAAAATCAGCTCAGTCTAGCTCTTAAGTGACATGAGTAGGAACGAACTTGGATTAGTCTCCAGTGGAGTTTTTCCCAGTTGCATTCCTCTCTTCCCAAACCCCACTGATTAGACAACAGATGTTTAACTCCACTGAGGAGTTCATTGGAGAAATACTGTAATCTTGAATTGATGTTTGTGTGTGTGTGTGTGTGTGCGTGCGTGTGTAAGCACAGGTACGCAAACTTTTATTTAAACGCCGTGTTGGGGGACTGTAGGTAGCATTTAAAAATAATAGAAATAAAGTGTTGTCTGTCAGGGAAACATAAGAAATACATAATTGCAAATTTGATGATAAACAGGTACTTTTTTTATTGTCATTTAGATACACTACATCATTTATCAAATGATACTTGTTATTAAAAAAAACATTAACACGCAATTGGTGTAAGTCAGTATTAATTAGTTGAAGTATCTGATGTTATAAGTATGTCAGTTTTTTTTTTTCTTAAGACTCATTCATACAGATTTATGTAATACATTGTAATGTATTTTTTTAGGATTAGAATTAATCTGAGCAATCCCAGTTTAATCAATTGTAAAGAAGTCAAGACTCCGCCTCCCGTCACCATCGGCCCCCTCTTGTCCTAATTGCGTGTCTGTCAGTGACACAATTAACCAAAGCTAAACCAGAACATCTCAGATCTCACCAGTTTAACCACTGTTTTGTCCGTGATGTGTGTGTGTGACGTGGGATTAGTGTGTCTGTGTGTTTGCATGCAAGCAGCAAGGTCAGACAAGTTCTTCTAGATCAAATCTGACAGGCACTGTGCAGGACCCTGCTCAGTTTTAAACCCACCAAGCAGATTTGCCATCTTGGCTGCCCACCCCCTCAGTGGACAGCTCCGTCTCAGAGTTGTCACGCAGACTGAAATAAAACACTTCACATTTAAGTGATGTTTTTTAATCAGCTCACTAGTACAATGGCCATGTGCAGCTTAACAGGACTATTTAGCGTTTTTAAAATATAGCCGTGCCTCTCCTGGCTCATATTGTCTGAACCTTCTTGTGTTTGTCAAGCTGATACTGTATATTTGTGCACAGTCCATTCAAATTGTGTGTCATTGTTGCTCTGTCTGCAGTACATCAATGGTGGGAACCTGGAGCAGCTTATCGACAGCAACACGCACCTGAGCTGGCCGGCCAGGTTAAAACTGGCCTGTGACATTGCCTGCGGTGTGGCCTATTTGCACTCTAAAGGCATTTTCCACCGGGACCTAACTTCCAAGGTTAGTTACACCAGATAATTGGTCATTAAGAGGATAAAACTATTGATTCCAATAAAACTTCAGGGCTGCCCTTATTTTTTTTTATTGGAGGCTTAGATGTACACGATACCTGTGCCAGTTTCACACAATGTTTGTTCGATACCCTGAATATAAGAAGTACACTGGATTTTCTGCCATTCATTCTTGCATATAGTTATAAATATTAATATACATCTCTATGTGCGGCTCAACAGGGTCGTCAGATGTGTTAATCTGCACCAGGCTTCTAGCTTCTAGTTTATCCAACTTGACCCAGAGCCATGTTGGCATGGAACTGGCAGGGACCGGGGACATTATGCTCTCTCTGAGCTCGCAGGTTGCTCATCCTCAGAAGGAAAACGTTTTCTGAGAGGGAGGAACAAAAAAAAAAGACAGCAAGCTAAACCAGATGTCGTATATACAGTTTGTTTGCTAGAATAGTTCTTCAAATGTATGCAAACTGCATTTGCTTATGACTCATGTTTTAGAGATGATGCAGAATTATTAGTGAGCCACGTGTTGCTCTATCTTTCCATATTTGAATATTAATGCCTTCAGTCTCGTCTCAGCGTGATGAAAGTGCGTGCAAACAAAGGGTTCTTAACACATCCTATGTCCTGGATTTTAAGTACACAGAGCATCAACATTCAACTCTGCAGTTGTCAAACGTTTTACAGTTAAGAGGAACAGTCTAAACTTCATAAAAATGCATTTCGCCACGTCCTGTTTGTTCCCATTTCCTGATGAACAGGGAACAGTTAATCTACAGTAAACTGATATTCAAGACAGAAGTCCGAAGTTCAACCAGGAAGTAGCGGTGTGACTGATATTGTTAAACCACAAAATGTTGTTTTTTTTTGTTTTTTTTAATAATGTAATGTTTCTTCACAGAACTGCCTGATCAAATGTGATGACAACAGCTACACAGCAGTGGTCGGAGACTTTGGCCTGGCGGAAAAGATCCCCACGAATGTGTAAGTTGCTGCTATACACAAACATACAGAGTCCCAAAATTAATCATTAGTGGCACTGTGGGTAATTATCAGCCAATGCACTTGGCTTATTTGTGTGGTTGCTGTTTCCAAGAAAAACACCCACTACATGCCATCACCAGCTGGCAAACAGACAATTAGTGTGCGGCGGATGAACAGAGACACACGTCAGCAGCCCTAGATATTTGTAAAAAAAAAAAAAGGAAAAAAGGAAAGAACAGTGAATAATGGAATCTGGACAATAATAATGATGTTTTCTGTCTCCCTGATTGGACAACTGGGTAGTTTTTTTTTTTTAAGTAATGGCCCTTTAATTATCCAGTGATGTAGTGGTAGTTGTTGTTTTTTCTGCTTCCTGTTTGTCACAAATTAATTAGTGCAGCTTCATTGGGCTTCGTCAACAACGTTTAGCACCAAAACAAATGTGGTAGGTGTCTTCTGATGACTTAGTGACAGCTCCAGTACTCTTTAATACTCTGCGTAACATGCAGTTGATATTATCATAGCTGCTCTGCTGAAACTGAAAACACATGAAATTTTCAGTTACATCTGGTGCGTCCTATTTTAATTACATAATCCAGATGTATGTGTTTTTATTCCATCCATCCCTTTATACACTCCCTTTATACACCCATCCATCACCTAAACCTAATACTATTATTGGATATTTGTTTTAAAATCCTTCTGTTTTGGCTGCTGTATCCATTTGTCACTCATTTTAGTGAGTTTCCCTCCTCTTCATTCCAGGCGCAAGGTTATTTATTAACACTTGGGTCGGAGACATTAACATTCCATTCTCTGCTTTAGTGCTTTGATAACAGGAAGATACTATCAGAGCAAGGCTTTAGTTTTTAATGCTTTAGGAGCAAAACGGAGCTTGTCTTTTGAAACACTAACACTAAAAACTATTTGGAAAGAATGATTCATTCTGGAAACCTTTTATCTTAAAGCCATGCATTTTTATTCAGACTATAATTTTTTTGAATACGCATTTTCTTTGTACAGTCAATTTTGGGACCGGAACTCTCATCCAATATCACCCAAGCCAAGAGAAATAAATTAATTCATTGACTTACTCTCAAACTGGCCTTTTGGTCAAGTGCGGAAAAACTCAACACAGATGTAATAACATCTAAGGCAGAGCAACGAAACCCTTATCTCGTGTTTTTCACCCCCTCTGACTACACCTTTAATTTACACACAACACATGTTTACACGCCAGAGATGAGTGTGCTCCGACTTTCTTTCATGCTATACGCCTTCTGCACACTGTGTTGTAAGTATATGATTCATCCAGGAACACAGAGTCCGTGGAATCAGTTCAAATCCTCTGCGTTTAGAATTTTCTGGCACCGATGACTTTCTCGTCTAATGACTCGTTGCGTGTAATCTGTCAAACAATCACAACGTGTGTGTGTGTGTGTTGTTTTCAGTGCTGAAGGCGAGAAGCTCTCGGTGGTCGGGTCTCCTTTTTGGATGGCTCCCGAAGTGCTCAGAGATGAACCCTACAATGAGAAGGTGAAGTTTCTAAATTTGACTTCTGATCTTTGCCTTGGCAACAGTTCACAACAAGCAGTGGCCTTCGTTTAGATGGTGTGGAAAAATAAACTCCAAATGAGATTAAATGAGAGTTAATTCAGTTATAATCAAATATCCATAATCCAAAAAAAGATATAAATCCATTTTTTTTGCTTGTTTTTTTTGTGTCTCTGTGTTTGTCAGGCTGATGTTTTCTCCTATGGAATTATCCTGTGTGAGATTATCGCGAGGATCCAGGCGGACCCGGACTTCCTACCCCGCACAGAGGTGACTGCTCCCCTCACCTTAATATTGTCACCCTGTCACCTTGTAATGCACCTTGTGGCACACCTGTGCATGTTTGTTTGCATACGCGTTGATCTCCCAGCATCCCGTGCTTCTCATCCTGTTTGCACTGCGAAAACATTCCAATGACTCACACTGAGCTGATAACAAACTTGGAATGTGATTATTATAATGATATTATTATTTGTTATTCATTCGCTGTACCTTATGATCCCTCGCCGCCCACACAGGCCTCAGTGTGAATTCGAAAAGCATGAAAACGGTTAAATAGGATCATCCCCGGTCTTCCTGTGTGGACCGTGCCTTTAACCGGGCTTAGGAGTGAATCCCAGCTCAGAAAGGAGTCTTTGGATATGAGTCCTTGATAGTCCACTTGGCAGTGTGCAGGATCATGTCAGAGGGATTAGTCTGATATGACGCTGGCTTTGACATCAGAGTAGCACTGTGTCAAACTTAAGGATGAAGCTTTGTCCATCTATTTCACCTTTTTTTTGTCGGAGGTAAATATGAACTTCCTGTTTCACTTTCCTGCCGTATAATCAAACCTTTTCTTTTTCCTCTGGCTCCTGATCAGAACTTTGGCCTGGACTACCACACCTTCCAGCACATGGTTGGAGACTGTCCACCTGACTTCCTCCAGCTGGCTTTCAACTGCTGCAATGTGAGTCCTGTCCTGTCTGCTCTGTGTCAGTGGAATTCAAATCAGAAATTGTGATTTTCTTGGTTTATTGTATGGAGGAATTGTTGAACGTCTTGTGACAGAACTCCATGGACATTCTCTCATAAGTTTCAGTCTGAATAATAATATTCGCTATAATGGCTGCCTGGTTTTTGTCCAGTTATTTTCTGTGTTTCTTTTTTTAATGTATTAAATAACTTTTATTCTCTCGGAAATAGAGGCGCAATCTGATTATGTGAATAATCTGATTTAGCTCACTATCCAGGGGGTCAGTCTCTAGTCTGTAAAAGCTGGATCAGTTCCTTGGCCGACTTAGCTATTCACAACATTCATGCATTCATTTGTTGTGAAATAGATTAGCTAATAAAATGGGCAGGCACATTAACCATATCAAATACTGTATTTTTCATCAGATTTATCCAGTTAAGCTTTGCAACCGTCATTTCATAATCCTTGGACCTGAACGCGGATTTTTCTCCCCCTCATATAATTAGAAAACCCCAGAGGATGAGAGCATTAAAGAGCATTTTAGAGCACCCTGTGGATTAAGCCGCTCTCATCCTTGTCTGGTGGCGTTGCTCTTATTGTTCTTGTCTCTTCTATCCCAAGAGAACCCAAATCCGAATAACATTTAGATAGATAGGCAAAAACATACTTCATTTACTTTTATCTTTATATTGCTCTTCAATATAAACATAATACTTACAATGCAATGCAAAATCATCCGCTCTCACTTGTTTATGTTCATGATCATGTTGTATACTTATGGTAATATTGTTCATATTCAATTGCTGTTTGAAATAGGGAGTAACGCTGTTGGTTTATGTTTTAACAGGCTCATCCTCGACACTATCTTATACTTTGCACATCGACATTGTTTTTCTTCCTCCCGCAGATGGACCCTAAACTCCGTCCATCCTTCCCGGACAACGTCAGGCACCTGGAGGAGATTCTTGCAAATTTAAAAGTCGAAGAAATGGAGTGTGTCCCGCTCAGCGGAGACAACGACAAGAAGACCATACCCAAAGGTACGGGCGCGGCACACATGTCGTTCATCAGCTCTAGCTTTGCACTCGGTACAAGTACTCGGTACTATTGTTTACAAGACAATGCTCGTAAATTCCTGTAAAGGGAAAGTGCTATGAAGGGCGCAGTGGCCCGAGGCTCTCATGGCGTCTCTGCTCTTTACCTCCTCTTTACCACCACACACCGGTGCTCTGCTGGGGCTCTGATTCAACGTTTGTCCAAGTTAAACACTTACAATCAAACGGAGGACAATGTCCAGATTTTTACTTTAATTCCTTCTTTTTTTTTTGTTTCTTCCTCAAGGGGAATAATATCCCTTTCTTCTCTAATATTCTTAACCCCTGGATCCCAATAAGTTAAATCTAGACAATATATGTCAAGTATCAGTATCTGTATCACACCAGGAAGCTCGATCGCTGATAATATAAACGTAATGTTGCCTTTGAGAGGAAAACTCATCCGAGATACAGAACGGTGCTATTTTGATCCACGCAGGCCCAGGTTTCACTTCTAATTTGGTGCAGTCTTCCGACGCCTGCATGCAGACGGTCACGTTTTTGTTTGGAGGGGCCAAACTGCTCCTTCTCCTCAGGACAGCATGTTAGGAAGACCCTAACTGGACACAGCAGGGGTTTACGCCAGTGGCAAACGTTTGCCTGGTGTTGTGTTGTGGATCGAGATGAAGCGTACAGAAAAATAACAACACAGTCTGAGCCTGTTGATGTAAGAAAAGTATCGCATCTGACTAATCGGCTGATTGTTGCCTCTGACGTTCTAATGTTACATGATTGAACCACTTTTCTAAACAGTACAATGCTCACACTTTTCCTGCCCATAGGCATATTATTATTATTACCTATACCTAAACTTTCTGCATAATATGTGCCGTTCCTTCAACCCCTCGACGTTGCGTCTCACAGTGTCCACTGTCCGCTCGGTCTCTCGGCTCACACTGACACCGCACATCTCTCATCTCCGCAGCACACACAAAATAACACAAGACCTCATTGATTTTGAATGTGTGGCCATTCAGCAAGTGTCCAACTCAATGTATCAAAAAATCCCAAAGCTAAAAAAAAAAAAAGTGCTGAAAAGCACTGCAGTTTCAGACTTGGTGATTACAGCTTACATCTCGAAAGAGCCAATATTATTTAAAAAATCATCTCCTCCTGTACCGTAGGAAACATCCGAAGAAGAATCAGGATTCAAGGAAGGATTTAGCCTGTATTGACCCCTAGTGGTCACCATCTGAACACAGAGATGCGCCTGTAGACTAACAGAATTAAGGGTGTCGTGAAGTGACACTCCCGTTTTTTTATTCTTGTTTTTTTCCTATTGTTCTAGGTGACAAAATCCAAGGCTTCAAGCGACTGAATCCTCTTGGTTTCCAGGATGACAAAATCCCCCAGAAATCCCCCCGTCCCCGACGAAACATCTGGCTGAGCCGCAGCCAGTCGGACATCTTCTCCTGCAAGGCGGTGAGGAAGGTCAACGTCCAGGACCCGTACTACAACCCGCCCACCGCCCCACAGCGAGCCTCCAAGGCCTGCAAGATCAACCCCTTCACCGCCCGCGAGGACCTGTGCGGAGGCAAGATCAAGTTCTACGACGTGCCCAGCAAGTCCGTCTTCTCGCTGGTGTTTGACCTCCACTCTCCTCCGGGGAGCGTGTTCGGGAGCCAGCCGTCGGCGGGGCCGCAGCTGGAGGTGTCCTACTCCTGGCAGCAGTTGCCGGGGCGACAGTGTCACTCGACGCCGGTGTCCCCGCAGCTGCCCCGCTCCGAGCTCTTCCACCTCGCCGCCGCCGCCACTGTGGGCTCCAATAACAACGGCTCTCTGACCTATAACTCCAGCCAGCTGTCCACCACACTGCCGGGTGAGTTGTGCGTTTCAAACTCATTTTAATTGTGTGACATATCGATACTACGGAGAGGCAAGGACTTGTAAAGGTTTGTTTCCTTAAGCGTGGGGATAGAGCAAATAGAAGTAAAAAATGTATGTAGTAAATATTCGACTCCTTTATTACAATATTAAGACATGATTGAAATCAGATGATGTATTACTAGAAAAGCTCAGAACCCTATTTGACTCAGTTTTTCCTTTTTTCTCTCTCTACCTGTACTTCGTTTTCCTTTTTCTTCGCCTCCCTCTCTGTCCTTTTTCTTTTTCACACCTCAGCCACTAATTCCAGGTCTGACGCGGGCCTGACAGGAAATGACACCAGACAGAAAGCACTGGTGGGTGGCTGGGCGAAGAAATACGTGGTGGTTGAGATTCCACCTTACTGCAGGCAGAAGGGAGGAGAGGAGGAGGAGGAGGAGGATGGAGAGGTGGAGGAGAGGAAGGAGGAGGGAAACGCGGAGGACTCGTCTGGGGAGAGCTGGACTCCTACGTTCCCCAGCGAGGCGATGGACTGCTCCTGTAGCCGGGAGGAAGAGGATAAACAGGGAAGATATTCAATGTAACACACTTCTACACACTCCCAGGAAGGAGGTCAGGGACTCTGACTCCTGACCGGACACATTTCAGAGATATTGGAAAAGTAAAAGACAAAGAAAAAAGCACGCGACTTTATCTCCCCAGTGAATGTATCACATGTTCAGCAATTTCAACACACCGTATTGACATGAATATTTTTCCAAGCTTTTATCAAACAGGCGTGAAAGGACAAAGTTGTTTTTTGGAACGTCTCCAGTTAACACACGAGAAGCTTTTTTATCAACACAGAGGACACTTGGAAAAGAGATTATCTTTTTGTAAAAAAGTTTTAGTTTTACTTTTTTTCTATTGTGAGGCGATTTAGATTTAGTCCATTTAAAATGTTCATTTATTAGGCGTCCGGTCTGTAACAAGGAGCTACTGATCCCTTTGCGTTGTGTTTGTGTGAGTGTTTTAAAAATCAGAGGTGTGTTTCGATACCTTCCCCCGAGTTCTATGCTGAACTAAAGTTTAAAAAAATAAAAATAAATAAATGCTCACTGACATTCAGTTGGAAACGAATTAGAGATGATATATGAGGACCTGAAACACAAACACTCAGGAGACAGATGTTTTATGGCAACATTTACGTGCAACTCAACAGTTAATTCAGAGACGAGACGGATTTAGGATTTAATGCAGTCGGTTCACATTCAGTCTAAAAATCCTGGAGGTCAGTCTGTATTATAAGGTTTTTTAGGGGCTTTACCAGTTGGTATTAATGTATTTAACTTAACACACAGCAGCTTGGTAATATTTTTAGAACACACAGCGGTTAGTTAGTTTGGTCGCGGATGAGTCAAGTTAAACAGTTCAACTGTCAAAGTGCAACATTTTATAGTCAGTGATCTATTAAGCATATTATAAAAAAAAAAAAGGACCTTGAAAGCATCTTCAGTTTTCCCTTCTTGCAATACTATTTATACAAAATACATGTTCTACTTTTTATGAACAATCGCTGATGGTTGTGAGACTTGTGATATCCCGTGCTTCATAGACGGGGAGTGGGGGGTAGGGGGGGGGTCACAGACCAGGGTTAAAGCATTTCTTAAGTGTTGATCTGGATGTGTCCTCTGTATGAACCAAGTGACTTGGATGAGATATATTTTTATTGGTTAACCATGGTGTGTGTTTTGCCTCGGCTCTAGCACTTGTTGATGATCCTCTTGTTATGATCTCAGCCTGATCACTCCAGCAGGAACTCAAATGCACTTGTACAATGATCCTCCTCTTAATTATTCGTCCCCTCTTTTCTATGCATCAGATTTGTCATATTTCACAGCGTTTTACAGGATAAGAAAATCTAATTTGATATTTATGAGAAAACATTTTTAATGTCTTGCCTTTGTATATTTGTGTATAAAGTTTGTTACCTGCCTTGATGACGTTGATTACAAGTTGATATGTTTTTGCTGATTGAATAACAAAAGTTTCTCTGAGTTTAACTTGTTTGTCTCTTTCTTTTCTTCAGGATGACAACTGAATTAAAACAGTACTTTTGTCATTAAACTAAATGTAAAAACAATATATATACAGTATATCCCTCTCTGGCTGCTCTCTACGTGTTTCCACAGACCTACAAAAACATTCTCCATATTAGCTCAATATGTGTTTTTAAATGTTTGTGTGTCTTCTGAATGTTTGTCTGTAATGTGTTTATTTGACCTTATTTCCTCCATTTCGCCTGCGCACATTTAAAACGATGTTACCATGGCAGTTGCCACAGGTGTCACGCTACTACCATAAAGATAAGCTTACATGCGCACACAGAATATTGCCATACAGGAAGTCAAAAAGATTTAGTCCACATTATGTGTATGTGTGTATATATATATATATATATATATATAATTTTATATGTATAGTATTCACTATTCATTACATTACAGAACAGAAGAGGCCTCTCTGATGAGAGGTGAAATGTCTTACTACTTTGAGTCGCTCTTGAGACTATTTATTACACTTTGCTACTATTATTGCACATCTTGTATAGATAGGTATTGTGTCATATGTGGACTAATAAAGTAAAAAGACCGGACTACTAGATTAGATGAATAGTTATAAGCCATCCCTTTTCCTTCAGGTTTTGCGCAGGCTTTCTTTAAGAAGAAGAAGAAGAAGAAGAAAAAGAAGAAGAAGAAGAAGACCTTTAATAGTTCAAACAAAGTTGGAATTCAGTTCCAGTTAGGATGGATTAGCGCCACCTTTTGGTTTTACCTCTCCACTATTTCCTGTTTGTGCATAGATATGCGACCGCAAAGACCCACAATATATTAAACATTAGCCAAAATCATGATCAAGATTTCATTTCGGCCGTTTTAGTGTCTGTTGTGTGTTATTATTTCAGGGAAAATGTGATGCATGGAATGTTTGGTGGCAGTTTCAATATGCATTATACCCTGATGTCTGCCTTGAAGCTTTCTCATTCTCTTTGTGGCAGCTTGTGGTGCAACTGACAACAGTCAAAGAGACGGACATATTTGTCCTTTGTCTGCAGTTGATCTGTTGAATCCTTTATGTCCATTTGTTGTTGTGGGGAATAATTATACGCTTGGAGCTTGACCTGCTTATATAGGGGAAATAGATGCACCGTACAGATACAGTGAACTGATTTCCCTTCTCATTAAGTAGAGGCGGAGAAACTGAGCCACATTCAGAGAGAAAGCACACGAGAAGACTCAGGAAGTGAACAGGGGAAGTTTAGCGGTTTTCTTGCGTCATCGCTTTATGCTGCTTCTTGCGTGTCGATGAAGGTAGGAACTCTCATATTTGCTTTTCAACTTGTTTATTTACTTGAAGTTTCTACACCAAATCTCTTCTGTAAAGGTGGACAGACAGAGGGGAGGCTGGACTATAGTTGAGCTGAGGCAGGTGTCGGTCCGGAGGATGGAGGCGATGGGGAGTGAGTTTGAATGTCTCTATGACTCGATATGTGCAGGCTTCAACTCTGCTCCACTTCCGCTGCAGCTAAAAACTAAAAAAACGGGGCCCGCGATGGCTCTGACATGCGGGCGAGGAGGACAAACCGGGCCTGGAGTGGTCTCGGCCCTCAGATGGGAGCTGAGATTGGAGGTTTATGTGGGTCCACCGGTCCAGAGAGACATTATGATGTGCCTGGAGTGACACGTTCAGAGGCTCACTCGGCTGAATAGGAGAAGTGGAGGGGCAAGGGTGTGGCCTTTCATTCGAAAATAAAATTGGGTGCATTGAGGGGAAGTGGAGAGCCACAGATGCACAGCGAGGACTCGGTGCAATTCGATTTTTAGAGAAAGGGTTTGTTGGACAAAAATAATGGTGTCGCATGCTATAATTGCAGGCTGGAAGACGGACCGAATGATTCCCTAATACTCCAGTTTGACCAACGCAGCTCACAGAGGAAGCAGGCTGCACCCGACAACATGCACTGAAGGAAACCGGCCCCAAAAAAAAAAAAAATGTGCAGCACCTCCACAAAGTCCCTGTCACATTAGCAGCGTGGGTCAACTCATCATCCAGCGGCGACGAGGAGGAACGAGTCTGACGGCCACGAGCTGGTCTGAATGCTGAGGTGGAGACAGCTGACAGGAAGCGATGAGGAGAGTTCGGAGAAGAGGTGGGAACAAAGAGAAGGTGTTTGGATGTGACCTGCTCGAGCACCTGGCTGCCTCCTCTCAGGAGAGTAAGTAAACACAGACATGTATAACAACAAAACTAAATATAGGTTTATTGTTCTGGAATTGTTGTATATCCTAATTAAAATGGCAACGTATGAGAACACATTGTGTGAATATTTAACTCTGGAATATTTCAATATCAAATAAAAATATAATCAAAAATAATTATAATCTTATAATATATATCTTATAAATAAAAATGTAATCAAAAATAATTATTCCGCCGTTTCTCTTGGCATTGTTGAACTCATGTCATCACTCATTTGACTCTTTCGGCGCAGTCCCTCAGGTCCTAAAATGCTGCAGCGAGTTTGTTGAGCATAATGGAATCGTGGATGGAATCTACAGGTTGTCAGGAGTGTCGTCCAACATACAGAAACTGAGGCGAGTCGAGTGTGTCTTGTTTGCGGGAGCGACTTTGTGCCTCTCTATGAGTCTATAACTGCAAATCTCCACCTTTTTTTCCCCCTCTGTGTGTCGTGTCAACGTACTTGAAAAATGATTTCCTCTTCTCCCACGGCCAGGGGAGAGTTTGAGAGCGACGGGAATGCCGATCTGAACAAGGATCTGTATCTGCAGGACATCCACTGCGTCAGCTCCCTGTGTAAAGCTTATTTCCGAGAGCTGCCCAACCCTCTGCTCACCTACCAGCTGTACGACAAGTTTGCTGTGAGTGGAATGATCTACGAGACATGGAATAAACGAACAATTAATGGAGACGATATGTGATTGCACTGATTACGCGGAAATCTTGTCATTTGGCGTCGGGGTCACAGGAGGCTGTTGCCCTCCAGCTGGAGGAGGAGAGGCTGGTCAAGATCAGAGATGTGCTCCAAGAACTCCCATCACCACATTACAGGTGAATATTTTTCTTATTGTGTACCACCCAGTGGACGTCCTTACATTTTAATGGCATTATTTGACTTTCAAAGCGGTACACTGTAAAAGGTGATGACGTGACGGTGTGTTTTAGTTTCTGCTGCCTCCCGAGTTTTCAGGTTTAAGTCTTCAGCCTTCCTTCCTTCAGGACTCTGGAGTTCCTGATGCGCCATCTCGTCAGAATGGCTTCGTATTGCTCAGAGACAAACATGCACGCCCGGAACCTGGCCATCGTCTGGGCCCCCAACCTCCTCAGGTGTGCAAATATCATTATCATTATCAATATCAATATATGTGTGGCTCTTCGTTTTCCTCCACTCGTCCTCCCTCCACCAATTCCTATAAAAGCTATAAGCCAGTTACCTCATCAATCATCTTACAATCAATCTGTGTGTGAAGGTCAAAGGACATCGAGGCGACCGGGTTCAACGGGACGGCGGCCTTCATGGAGGTCAGAGTTCAGTCCATCGTGGTGGAGTTCATCCTCACACATGTCCCTCAGCTGTTTCCTGATATAGGTCAGAGAATGCACGCGCGCGCACACACACACACACACCTCACACCACTCTAACTCCCCCTTCTTCTGCTGTGTTCAGGTTTGTTGGGCGAGAGAAGGAAGTCCCTCCCCTCCCCTTCTGTGGCATCCAATCAGGAAGAAGCGGTTTTCAAGCCCGCTCAGCTGGATACACACTCTGGGATCAGTCCAAGAGACGCTAGCGTCCCCATTCCCCCCTACCACTCCATCATTGAAGGCACAGATAAGTCAGTGGGCCAGGCGTTTTCAGCAGTGTCATTACATTACCTCCCAAATGTATATTAGCATATAAATCATTTCCCTGCAAATGTCCGCGTCACCTCAGGAGGAAAGGTTCCCTCAAAGGCAGGAAGTGGATGTCCATATTCAACATTGGTGGACGGTTCCCCGACCCACGGCGGAGACACAAACACTCAGCCAAAGGTGCACAGCCTCTTCGTGAATGATGCAGATTCTCACAAGTTACACATGCTAAGTAGTTAGAAATAAAAGTATGTTCTCTCTGGTGGTGTCATGGTTTTAAAGTTTTTAAGGGATAAAATCAAAATCAATTGATGAAGAACCATGATTCTGTTTCTAACAGGAAGTTTCAAATGTTCTCATATTTGTCTCTCCTTTTTTGTTTCAGAGAAAGACAGATCTGCTCTGAGACCGGCGAGAAGCATGGACTCCCTCAGTATCCAGTCATATCAAAACGAAGGTGCGCAAATCGCAAATCACCATGGAGTTAATGACTCAACATGAACTAAATAACCATAAACCACAAACGTTTCAAAGAAATGACAGAACACGTGACAGGAATTTTCGGATTTGTCCGTGATAATGAAATTCTCGCATGTTGATAAGCTAGAGATTCAATGACTGAATGGTTAAGTCAGAAGTTAATGACCCATATTTTATTTTTATGCTATATTGCAGGTGCCAGACATCCCGCCCAGCCACCTGCCTCCACGTCTCCCCTGGTCACCTCCTCCTCTCCGTCAGGCCCGGAGGCGGCGGTGCCTCCCGGTGGCATGGGTGGCAGTGAATATGCTGTGACGTACCGCAGGGGAACAGGGTTAGTGAGCGGAGGCACCCAGGGAACCTACACTGCTCTGGACCCTGAGGGTTTAGGGGCCACGGGCAGCGAGGGCCCACAGTCCAGATCCCCCGGAATCTCCACTAAAGCAGGAAGACGAGCGGCCATGCACATCACGGGACCCACCATGGTCACTGTGCCACTACATATCACCTCTAATTTGGCGTTAGGGGTCCTGCAAGGACGAGGGAGCGACAGGATCATCCACCGAGGCAGGGAGAAGGAGGGAGGAGACAAGGTGGAAGGGAAGGAGGGGGAAGGAAGTAAGGTAAAGAGGAAGGAAAGCAAAAAGACAGAGTTGAAGGGAGGCGGGAAAGCTGTGGCAGAGAAGACAGGACAGGCCGTGGATGTGGAAAGCCGCACGGTGGTCGGTGAGGTGGGTGAGGGAAAGGTTGAAGAAACGAAGGTGAAGGAAAAGAAGGAAGAGGAGGGGAAACAAGATGGAGGCCGGGAGCCGGAGCGGGTGGCGGGAGGTCACGCTGAGTCCCAACGAGCCAAAAGCTGCGACTCCATCACAGAGGATGAAGATGCTGCTGCAAATAATGAGCAACAGGATGACGGCAGCAGCAGCGACTACATAGGTGAGTCCCCCTGTCTCATTAAGTGGATAAGCTTTGCTTCAAATACTGGCGCTTGAATCCTTATCCTCCCGTTATCCTCATTTGTACCATCATCACATCTCACCCCATCCATGAGGATAAGAGATTATTGAAAAAAAATGTGGACAGTCATTTATTGAATTAACGATTTACTGTTAAAGTCACAATTCAACCACAAAATAACCACAATTAAAAGAAACAGTACATTTGATTTCATAATTTGATCATCCGACACATCACTATTCATCTTGTATTTTTTCCCCACGTCTTATGTCCTTGTCATGTGACCATGAACCAATTGCTTTCATCTCATCATTCTTGGAATGTTAAGTTTATTCTGTTGTATGTGTATCATTCAACATATTAATCTTACAACCACAAACTCTCTGATCTCCCCACATTTCATTCACAGACATGAATAAAATGGAAGCAGTGTATGCCTCCGACATCCTCAACTCAACTCAAGCAGACGGCGACGACCAGGAGCTGTTTGGTTATGTTCAGGATAACTTTGAATTCCTGGACCATATGGACTGCAGCAGCTCCTATCAGGTCTGGGTTGTTTTAAATATACATATTCAAATAAAACCATATACCCAGTAAAAAATAGTGTTGAATTGAGTGTTATTAGTTAATAATAATAATAATAATAATAATAATAATAATAATAATAATAATAATAATAATAATAATAATAATGATAATAATAATAATAATAATAATAATAATAATCATCATCATCATCATCATCATCATCATCATAATCATAATCATAATCATAATCATAATACAATTAAGTTAAATTAAATTAAATTAAATTAAATTAAATTAGATTAAATTAAATTAAATTAAATTAAATTAAATTAAATTCATTCATACAAAATTACACTAGATCAATATAATAAATCGTGAGGATTTAGGTTTTATTTCTCTGTACATCACAGGTGAACGAGTTCTCCGTGGAACCTCCTGGTCACTCAGACGATGAGTATGAAGTCATGGTGCAAGCTCAGTGTCATCGTCCTGCAGAGCCAGAGACGATTCCGAAGCCGGGCCACGAAACTCGAACCATGAGTCAGAGTGGGCTGAACCCACACAGGCCGCTGAGCCTCGACCTGCACAGCCGACACACTAAATCCCTCAGCCTGCCTTACATGACCTCACCTGTGCTCGGGCCGGAGGAGTCCTGCTCTGAGGAGGAGGAGGCAGATGTCAGCGACGATGAAGATGATGATGATGATTACAGCAGTGGGGAAGAGGAGAGCCTCTTTATGAAAAGCCTGCCTGCTGATTTCATTTTGACCGATGTGACCCGATTTGAAGTAGACACAGTTGCACAGGAGAGTCGCACCCTCGATGGACTTCCGGTGGATCAGGCGAAGAGCTCCGAGGAGACAGAACCAGAACCAGAGACCAAAGCACCATCTGTTGGAGAGCAGCAGGAAGGAGAAGTGATGGATGGAGGATATAAAGAGGGACCGAAGGGAGAGCAGATCATGAAGAAGGAAGAGGAAGATACACATGAAGAGCCTGAAGACACACTCATGCAAAGGTCCGTCCCAATGATATTAATTAGTGATAGATATTGATATAGTTATTAAAAGGTCCACATCTCATTAATTGCCAACATCAAAATAAATTCAAATAAAATACCATTTCCACAGTATCTCATCAATGTAAATAGCAAAAATGCTAATATTGATCAAAATATATATATATATCAATTTAAATGATGTATCTGAACTGTGATGATGAACTTTATCATCCATTTACAGTGACTCTAATGAGGAGGATTTCAACATCATGGAGGATGTTCAGAGTGACGGAGAAAAGCCTCCTGCTGCAGAAGAGTCAGCACGACATGAAGAATTGAGCATTTTCGAGGTGGAGGAGAGGAAGGAAGTGGCTGACAGTCCTCACACAGATAATTCCCCGTGTCCCACTGAGTCCTCTACCACTCAGGAAACGGGTGATGTCCCATCAGAGGAGTCCAGAGAAAATCCCTGTAATGCAGAGGATACAGAAGACAGACACGATGACGAGGGCGAGGACAGGAGCGATCACACAGAGACAATATGTCAAGAAACGGATCTGGGGAAAGTAGAAAGTGATGAGAAGATATTGGAAGATTCCGCCTTGGAAGGGGAAGATGGAGTAGATGAAAACAAATATGAAGGAAAGATGCAGGACGGGAGCAAAGAGCAGGACAGTGCCGTTTGTATTGGCGGAATTTGGGAAGAGCTGGAGGAGGTGGTATGTGAAGTGATAGAGGATAAGGAAAATGAGCAGGGTGAGAAGGAGGGTGATGCTGGGCGGGGAGATGTAGGAGAGGTTGGAGAGGGGGAAGAAGAGCATTCAGGAGAAAACATGGAGGTAGTGAAGGAAGGAGGGATGAACAAGACAGATGTTAGAATAGAGGTAGAGCAGCAATTGTTGGAGATAACTGAGGACAAGCCCACATACCCAGAGAAGCATCTAAAGTTTGAGAAAAAAGAGATTTCCGCCCCAGACACAAGTGAACTTCAAGAGGCGATGCATGCGGCCAACGAAGAAGGAGAAGAAAAGCAAAATGACAGAGAAAGCGTGGATAGTGATACAGAAAGACTTTGTGAGAAAGAAGACGATCAAGTAAAAGATGCCAGTTGTGATATTGGAAAGCTTAAGAGTGAGAAGAGCAGTCTTAGCCAAAGAGGAGGAGGAGGAGTAGATAGGAAGCTGGTTATCTCCAAAAACCCAAAGGTTTACCAGGTGAAGGCTGTGCCCATTGTGCCTCCCAAGCCTCAGCACTGTAAAATCACGGCCCTGACGCTCCGTCAGCAGCAGCAGCAGCAGAGAGAGAGGAGAGACAGGGGCAACCCGTCCAGCGTCTCCATGGAGACGGACAGAGATTGCCCTCCATCAGAGCAGGCCAGAGACGGAGGGGAGGCGGAAAGGAGGAGGGACAGGATGCGGGAAGGGGACGAGGGCGCCGCCAGGGACCCCAGCAGGAACAGTCCCCTCAGCATGTGCTTTGACAAGGCCGTCGCCATAGCAACCATGAAGCGAGAGAAAGAGAGGGAGTGCGAGAAGGAGAGGCAGAGGGACTGGGGAAATGAAGTGCAGTGAGGAGGTTTGTTTTGCTGTGTTGATTTAAACCGATTTGTTATCTACGTTTGACATGGAAGACAGTGTTTCCTGCTCTGAAATGGGATTTTACTACAGGCAAAATTTCAACAACAGTATTGTCTTCATAGTGGCAAACTGGAGATGTGGGAACTCTGTGGTTTTGGTGTTTAACCACAAGGATGCACCATCAAAATGGATAAATACATATGTCATACCTGATGTTAAGTTAAACACAACTTGAAGCAAAGAAGTGAGATGGGATTTAAGGTGAAGTGCTGCTTCAACAGGTTGGCTATGAAACATTTTACAAACCAAACAAAAAACTTTCACAACTGGTGGTGAGCCTTAAATCTTACTTCAGTTTGCACTATAGTCATCTATTTAGGCTTTCCAATACTTTGTAATTCTATAAAGTATATGTATATACACAGTTTCTGTATAATAAAGAAGATGACAAGTATGTGGTTGAATGGTAATTTTAAAATAATAAATTATCAATAGACTACATCATTTAACATAATGTCACATTTCTTTATTACTTGTTCTTTATTTACATTTTGTGTATGTGTGAATAAAGTGACGCTTTCAAGGCGGTGTCTTCTCTTGACATTTGTGATTCGCGTTTATTAGAAGAGTTACACCTTTCATCACACTCAACGTCACATCCTTCCACTGCTTTTTCCCGGAAGTAAGTCAAAAAATAAATAAAGCAGGGCATGCGCGTTGCTGCGCAGAAGTCAACCCCAAACACCGATGTTGATCATCTAAAATGATCCTCCAGTAGAATATTTAATCCCCCCTCTCCTCGTAAATATGTCTTTCCCGGCCATCTTCAGCTCGCAGGTGGCCGCCATCATGGACGTGTTGGCTAGGGCTGCGGTGGCGGAGATCTGCAAAGTGGTGGAGGACGGCAGCGTCGTGCTGCGGCTGGAGATGCGGCGGAAGGACCATGAGATCCAAGAGCTGAGGAGAAGTTTGAAGGGGCTGGAGGTGGAACTGTGCAACGCTCAGGACGCTTTGATATCCCGAGCTGTGGAGGAGAACCAGGAGCCGAGGACCGAAGGTGAGAAACTGCTCCCACACCAAACCTCCGGTAAAATGGGTCCCTTTTTAAAATTCATCCGCGCACGTACACACACATCTGCACCAAAACTAAGTCTCTCAGAGCTGTTAGCGCAAATATACTGTACCTGGTGGAACTAAAGAGTGTTTTGCATTTAAGCAAAAATCACTAGTTCAATTATAATTTCCATTATACAAAGCTATATAACAGAAGGCAAATTGAAGCCTATGAAACGTTCCACTGTTTGTAAAAAAAAAAAAAAAAAAATCAAATTTCATTTTATTTAGGCTTTTAGCTTTATTGCTCTTTTGAATGCACTTCTTAGTTTTTACCAGCGCATTTTATATTCTAACCTCATTTTGTTGTAATTTCTGTATAATTTACACGTTTACGTAATATTGTGTAGTATTTGTTCATGTTTAGAAATTATGCATAACTTTCAACTAACTTATTCAGTTGACTGGAGGGTGTCGGTGTCTCACAGGACATGAGGAGGTTTTTTCAGTATAGATTTCGTGAACACAACATTTTTTCTACTTTCATATTTTCTTTTAAGGTGAATGAAGTCATAAGCAAATAGCCCCGGGGTTGTACTGTTCTAGTTATCAAAAATCTCCTGGCTTTGATGAATTGCATTTGGGGACGTGAGATTTAAATATTTGTTTCCATAATACAGACAAGGAGCAAACACAAGCAGGGTTTCTGGAACCAGACACTGCTGATTCACTCTGCAAGCATCAACTTGACGCAGCCGATGGTGATGATATGTGGCCTACGGTGAAACATGAGCCACCGGATGAAATCACCATCCAGGAGAGAACAGACATCCCTGCAGCAGCAGCAGCAGCAGCAGCAGCAGCAGCAGCAAATGTTCACTTTGAGGGGGGACATCGAGAAGACCCCATCTGGCCCTCGGCTGCAATGCAGCAGCACCTACACACTCCCCCCGCTCACGCTGAGCAGTTTTTTGCTCACAGAAATCCAGAAAGATCACAAAACTCTCCATCAACCGCACCAGAGGAAATCACAAATGTTTTTTTTAGTGAGCCGGTAAAAGTTGAGCTGAATGTTTCAGCTATGCACACGGAAGGCACCACTTCAGAGTCTATTCAACGTGAACCATTGAGACGTGTTTCACGCCCCCTCGTCACTGAGAACCAGTGCTCGCAGTCCACTCTGCAACAGGCTGCGCCGTCGCCAGCCGAACCTCCGGTGCAGAGGTCTGAAGATCACATCCACAGCAGAAACAACCCGAGAGTAAAAAGGCTGAGGAGCGTGTGGAGAAACAATCAGAAAGTTTTCCTCTGTTCCCTGTGCAACAAGGGTTTCCCCCGCTTGTCCCAGCTGGAGGAGCACGAGGCCGCCCACCAGCACCTTAAACCTTTTAGGTGCCTCCAGTGTGGGAAGACCTTCACGCAGAAAACCCGGATGAAGACCCACCAGAGAGTACACACGGGCGAGAGGCCGTTCAGCTGTCAGATCTGCGGCAAAATGTTTTCCAGGAAGGACAACTGCATGAGACACGAGCGCTTCCACAGCGGCATGCGGCCGCACATCTGTGGGCAGTGTGGGAAAAGCTTCACAATGCTCGGAAAGCTAAAAAAACATCAAGAGATGCACCTTCTGGGAAGGTAGCTCTCAAACTGAGGAAGGTTTCCATAAACCTTTTTTCATTTCACCATAACTTGGATGGTTTAAAAAAAAAAGCCTGTGTCAGTGGGACAGAGGGCAGTTTGTGTACCTGTCATATTGTCTCCTGTTTTTATATTTGCACTCAGCATCAGAAATTTGAATTTCTTTGAATTTGAATTTGAATGTTTTTCTTCCACCTGTTTTGCCATGAATTTCCTAGAATAAAATATTTGTACCCTGCAGAACGATATAAATGTATATTATTGGTAAGAATTAAGAACGGTTTTATTTGTCCCCACATGCACATGGAAACGTACATACACACACACAATGGGGAAATTTAGCCTCTGCATTTCACCCATCTTTTATTAATTGTATTTATTTTGTTTTGGCCTCACTTGTCTTTTTTTTTTTACTATTATATGAAGTTTGTTAAAGCATATTCATTAACATTACCTCATAATGTTAATGAATATGCTTTAACAAACTTCATTGCTTTGTTTGAGGAAAAAAAATTACTTCAATACTAATAAAGTACAACAAATAATTTAATGGTTGATAAATTGACACACATTCTTACTGCTAGTTGTGTTACTTTTCGGCATGCTTTATGCTTGAGAATTTACATATTTATTGTTTTCTCATGTATGATTCTTAACGCTATGCCCGGTGGGTAGCGCCATTTGACTCGTATTTACGGTATTAATGTCGTCACTTCTGCTGACGCGATAGTCGTCACTTCCGCTGACACTAATTGTGTTCTTCGCGTTTTTCCGTTGTTGTCACTCAGACTAACAAACGCAGATCATCACAAAGCTGCAGCGGTTGTGTGTGTGTCCCCTGTCGTGTCGCAGCCCAGGCTCGACCCTCTGCGGGTTTGTGCAGCTTGTTTAGTCGGTGAAGTTGTGTGTTGTGTCCTCCGTGGTGGAGGAGAAGTTTCGCGGCGAAGCGGCGATGCTGAGCAGCGGCGCTGTACGGGCGCACGTCGCCTCCATCGTGGACGCCTTGTCCCGGGCCGCCGTGGCGGAGATCTGCTCCGTGGTGGAGGACGACATGGCGGCCCTGCGCCTGGAGCTGTGTCAGCGGGACACGGAACTCCAGAAGCTCCGCGGAGAGCTGAGGGCAGCCCGAGGGCAGAGGGCGACCCTACGACCTGACAGCCGCGGGGGGGAGGGTGAGATGGAACAATAACACCTCACAACAAAAACATCACACAACACACAATACTCGCATACAACGCAACAGCAACAGTCAACCACAACACTGATCAGCACGGAGGACCGTTTTGGGGTTAAAGGTCCCACGTGTAGGATTTAAAATAGAGTTCTCACACTGGCCCGCCAGAGGGTCCATACTGTCCCGCGGGATAACTTTGGGATTAGGGTTGTCGATGTATTGCCGCTCCAGTACACACGTACGAACCCAGAGCCCTGCTCCTCTTTCTAGCTCTCGCCCCAAGAACATCCACCCAATCAGAACACACTTCCCCCACGAACCCACCCAGCATGTCACTTGGACTGTCTATCAAAACAGTGATTACATATACCAACTTATATATTCACTCCTCTTAGAAAATCCTATTGTATATTTGACTTGTTGATCTGACATTTTCTTTGATAAATGATTTACATTTTACCCCATGATTTTTTTAAGGTGGTGGGTGTTTTGGTCACTTAGATTATTTTATTTTCTCCTGCAACCAAAAAATTCAGAATCAAGTTAGTGAACACTTTTAATGCTTTATTTAGTTTTAATTATGATATTCAAACTTAAGAAGCTAACCTGCTCTGTTCTCTATCAATGTCTTTAACACAGGTTGTCAGAGCGACACTGTGGGCGAGAGGATGGTGTTGGACGCAGAGGTCAGAGTGGAGGTCCAGGTGAAGCCTGAACCTGTGGACCAGGTCAGTGAAGAGGCTGGAGGACGAGCCGATGAGCTGGGACAAAAGCCGGCTCTGTGTGAGGGGAACACTGGGCGGTGTAGGTCCAGCGCTCAAAGTGGACTGCACAGCTCTGATTTATTAAATTTAAGGCAGAGCTCCCTGTCGTGTCTCCCAGAATCCTCCCAGGATGGTGAACTGGTGGTGTCCTGCAGCAGCAGCAGCAGCTCCGCTGGTTTCCACCAGAGTCCGTTCAGCCGCGGGCTGCTAGGTTACAGTCATTACAGAAACTTATACAATACAGTGCGCAGGAGAACCGTGAAGAGGTTAATGTTCAACAAGGGCCACATCTGTCCGTACTGTGGGAAATGTTTTGAGCGGGCCGGGCACCTAGAGAGACACAAGAGGATTCACACCGGGGAGAAACCGTACCGGTGTGAGGTATGTGGGCGGCGCTTCAATCAGAAATCCAGCCTCAAGGAGCACATGAAGATTCACAGCAGATGTAAGTAGAATACGTAAGAACCATAAACAGGAAGGGGCCACTTTTATTGGTAATCCAATGCATTTTCCGAACCTTTTTTACAAGGGAAAAAATTAAACACCGATTTATGTGTTGGTATGTGCACAGGTAATATTCTCTCTATGAAATATTTGAAAATACATTAAAACTTTTTTGAAATGATTTTTGTTTAAAATATTGTAGTTTTGCAGCAAATGTAGTACGTATAATAATATAATTAATTGTTAATTCTGTATAGTAATAATTTGAAGGGCCATCATTTGGAGTGTTAGATGTGACCTATTCCTATAGAGGATAGATGAATATGGATATATTATATTAATTTTCTTTGGAAAAATAAAAAGCTAGTGCCCTAAGATGAATCTCTGCTACATAAACATTCTATCTTTCTTCTTCAAACAGGTATTCAGAATGGACCGGTTGAGCTCCAAGTAAATCTAGAGAAACGGATTCCGGAGGTGACCGCGGGCACTGAAGATCATCTCCCGGAGGAAGAGAGCAAGATGAATGCTGAGGATAAAATACCTACGATCCAGGACCATCTCCTGACATCTGTTCAGGTCAAATCGGAGCCTGCAGAGGAGAATATAACACAACCACTGTTTCATGGAGGAAACGAGGACACGAGCGAAGGAGTCGCCCACCCCAGCGAGAACATCACAGCGATGGAGAGAGACAGCCAGCGGTTGATATCCGGGCTACAAGCACAGCACGGCACAGGGATGAGCAGCAGAGATGATCTCAGCAACTCCACGTCCTTCCCCGTGACGGCTCAGATACACCAGGCGCCATTCGGAGCTTCTCGTGGTACCTTCTCGTTTCCAGGGAAACCGTACGGGGAGCTCAAACACAACGCGATCCCTCAAACGCACTACGGCTCGTTAGACGTACTTCGAACGCAAAGTGAAGCCGGTTTTCACGGTGCGGACGAGGCGTCGCTGAACCAGCACAGGCAGAGGAGGAGCAGGTGCTTTCAGCTCATCAAACCCAAGAAAAGCTTCATGTGCTCGTTCTGTGGAAAGGTGTTCGAGCGCGCCGGACACCTGGAGAGACACTTGCGCATCCATACGGGCGAGAAACCGTACGGCTGCCATATCTGCGGGAGGTGCTTCAATCAGAACAGCAGCCTGAAGGGCCACATGAAGACGCACAGAAGTGGTAAGAGACAATGGGTAGTTATTACCACACCAGGTATTTACTGGGATATGGGGGAATTTGTTCCTGACTACCTGGTCTGTCATTTGTTTGATTAAGAAAGATTGAAAAACATCAGACAGCCAAAGCAGAAGTGGAAATATGGAAATTGCTCAGTTCTGCCATCCTTTCATAATATTCCATGGAAGATATACAAAACATACAACCCTTTAATATAGCAATGAAAATAAAACCTCCCAATCTCAATATTAAGTCCAAAGGAGATGTGAAGGTTTTAGAAAATATTTATATATTTATGTTGTCAAGAGTGTAATTAACGCAGTTTTTATACGTAAAATATGCACTTTCACTCTTATTTTAACTAGATCCATTAGCACCTCTGATGTATGCTGCAGGAAAGTTCTTTTAACAGTTTGCTTATTCAATTCAACTTTTGCTTTTTTTTCCCAAAGTGGAGAACGCAGATGTGCTGGAGGCACCTCACGTGATTTTTCCACTGCCTGATAATCATCAGCTGGAGAACCTGGCTGAGCTCAAACCTGATTTGGCCACTTTCGAGGACCGCTTACCGGGCCAGGAGCCACACGCTGAGCAAACGGTGACGGTGAAGCTGGAGCCAGACAGGGAGGATTATCTGCCCCGAAGTCAGACGAGGCCTGATAATGGCACAGGAGTGTCAGACCAAAGTCAGCCGTGGACATCTGGGATGGAGGGGAGTGGTGACGTCAAGTATGAGCCGCAGGAATACATGCACGCGTCACCGATCAAGGATCTGCCTTTTTTAGATGACAAAGAAAATGAATATATTATCCACAATGATCATTATTCAGTGATGCGAATGCAACCCAACAACTCAGATATGATAGTTGCATCAGAGCTGCAGGATCAGCACATTAGACACGAGGCGGCTGTGGAGGATTACAGCACAGTGGGCGACACGGGAGCTGCGTGTTTTCATGTGAACGTCGCAGGCCACCACGAGGACACGCGTGGCAACGGTGCCCTCAGACAAAATTGCTTTATATGCTCAGGTTGTGGGCAAAGCTATGATAGTTTCAGCTTATTTCAGCAGCACCGCTGTCAATATATGACTGAACAAACCTAAGCGAGGACAAAACCGAAGAACAACAGGCAATCTCTAACCCTAACCCTTATATTTGCAGAACTGATTCACACAGGTTTTGCAGTAAATTCTAACAAATGATTTATTTGCTTAAAAAAGCCTCAATTACATTTACTGTAATGATTAGAAAAAAAAATCATCTTTATATTCTATGGGGTGACAAAATATTAAGTCAAACTTGGTCTGCAAAATAACTTTATTCAAGCTTGAAGGAGATTTGTTTGGATTCACATCACGGTACTGTGTTGCTTTGTTCTTTTGTTGAGGGCGGTGCAGCATTCTCATTTAAAGTCAGGTAAACAAATCTTGCTCTCAAACAGTAATGTACTGGGATACTTTATACTTCAATTGGCTTGTAAGCTGCATGTGACATTAGCACAATATTTTTTCAGAAGGCAAATGTGAAGCAAACGCAGTGTTACAGCTTTTGGTCAGGCCATCATTTAAAATATAACAGATCATCACCAAATCATGTTACGTCTTTTTTTAAATGATAATAAATTATTGTTGAATGTTAAGTCTTGGCTGCACTACCACTCTGTCCCTCCCAGTACTACCACCTTCACATCTTTTCTTCCAACATTTCCAGTTCTTGGAAAAATGTATGTTCCCATAAGAATGGGGGAATTTTATTTTTCAATTATTTCCAATAATAATATATATGATTTTAATTCCTCATTCTGTTATTTTTCCAATGATGTAACGTAATAATACATAATAAAGTAAAAACGCTTTCAAGTCATAACTTTTTTTTTAATACACTATAATGTAGAAAACTTGAATGAAGGAAAACAATTAATAATTTTAAATTGTAAAAAATATTTTGTTTATTGCGAACGTCTTTTAAAGAAATAATATTAAGTAATGACACATTTCCAGCAGCGAAGGAGTTTCTCGCGCTTCCTGGTTGGTTGCATTATCTGCTGCGCCTCTGCTTGTGCGTTTACGGTAAATGGCTCCGCCACCCGGAAGTAAAGATGCAGCTAGCCATAGCCGCAAACACAGATGTGAAATTTTAGTGCGTCGCTTCTTCTCCTCAATTAAAATCAAATCAAAGCGCCGAAGATTGTTTATTATAATTTATTTTAACACAATCCTATTCAAACATCACTCACCAACATGGCGACGTGCATCCCCTTCCAGACGCAGCTGGCCTCCATAATGGAGGTGCTGGTGAAGGCAGCGGTGGCAGAGATTTCCAAACTGGTCGATGACAAATGTGCGTTTTTGCATGTGGACATCTCCAGAAAACAGAGTGAGATCGAGCTGCTGAGGCGGAAAGTGATGACGATGGAGAAGAGGACGAACGAGCAGCTGCAGCGCGGCTTCGGTGAGACTCTCCGGAAAAAAACAACGATCCACGCCTCTTTGATCTAAATGTGTGTTAATGTTGTCATTTAGATCGTGAATATGTCTTCCTATAATTTGTGTGTCTGTGTTTGTTTGTTTTTGTCTTTTTTTTGCCTCCCAGAGAACTACATGGACCGAGGAACCGATGTAGGGAGCAACTGTCCGCATCCCACAGAAGATATTAAGGTCTGTGTTGTGTTTATCTCTCTCTGGAAACGTTGATTTGTTTCACCAAAAGTAGCACGTGTGTAGGTGTAAGTTTGTATGAATTAAATTCTGAATTAACAAACAGGCAAACCACGCAACCGCCTCAGGGCCCCAGGACCCCAGATCTCAGGGGTCCCAGGACCTTCAGGCAGAGAGTGGTGCGTTTGTTTGTTTTTTGATGATTAAGGAAAAATACACGCATCATCGTTCGACTTAACAAGGTGGACTGTTGTTTATATCATTTAAATAAAGTGAATAAGCGACTCATTGGGCTCCATGTTGGACAAAAACAAGATGGAGAGAATGTTGTGTTGTTGTAAGCTATCTTTAAAATTGGCTTATTAAACTATTATATTTAGCCAGTTTGTTTGTTTGTTTGTTGTGTTGTGTATTGCAGTTTATAGTGTAGACAACCTGGAATTAGTTAGTTTGTAAGCTTAATCTTGCCCTTATCTGAATCCAGTCTTTCTCTACATCATTTTTTTATTAAGACATATATTTCTAAACAAATATATAATCACACCTTTTGATCTAGTTCCCAGAGATTGAAGATGCAACTGTTGCCTTCACAATAAAAGAAGAGAGTCCAGATGAACCACTGTGGATCAGTGATGCTTCTGGACCGATAGGTGGGTTTAAAAAATATATATCCATAAATAATAATAATAATAACTTTTCAAATCATTATCACTTTTGTGGTTGGAAATAACTTCTTCTTTGCAGGTGGTTCTTTGCAGTACTCTGCTTCAGTGAACCAGCAGCTGGAAGAGGGGCGTCATCCGGCGGTGGCCCGGCTAAAAACCTCAGAGTTTGGTGACCTGTATAACCCCGGTCAACACGCAGGAGACCCCGGTGGCCTTCACTTCACCGTCAAGACGGAGAAAGAGGAGGACGGGTCGGGCTTCAGTCAGGACGGCTGCCAGCACAGCGCGGGCAAGTCGAATCAACTCGCCGCTGACTTTTCCATGGAGGACAGAGAGAACCAGCTGTGGTCGTCCATCATCGAGGGTAACGACATCGACGCGGGGTTTCCCGACTTTTCTAGCATGGTGGAGGATTATTCCAACACCTTCCCAGAGCACTCGGATCCTAATGTGGTTTCTAACACGAGCAAGTCGACCGGGGTCCAGCAGTCGTCCTCACAAAGGCCGTGTAATGGGATCTACAGCAGTGAGTATCAGAAGGACGTCCCACAGTCGTCCACTTATCAGAGCAGACCTCCGGCTGCTCTGTCACAGCCGGACAGGCCCAAGGAACAAATCTACTCTCAGAGAAATGTGTCGCACGGTGCGAACCTGAGGCAGCCAGAGGACCACAGCGAGAGGAACTCCACCGCTGGAGACAGACCGGCCGTGTCTCACTCGCACAACGCTTTCACACCGAGCGGCTACCACACCCACACCACCCACAAACCCTTCTCCGGCCCGGCGCGGGGACATTTCTGCCTGCAGTGCGGAAAGGCGTTCAGCCGCCTGCACCAGTTCAAGCTGCACCAGCAGAGCCACAAGAGGAAGCGCGCCTTCTGGTGCTCGGTGTGCGGCAAGAGCTTCCAGTGCTCGTCGCACCTCAGCATCCACCACCGCACGCACACGGGCGAGAAACCGTACGGCTGCGGTCAGTGCGGGAAGAGGTTCACGCAGCAGAGCAGCCTGAGAGTGCACCAGCGCACACACAGCGGCGAGCGGCCATACAGCTGCACGCAGTGCGGGAAGACCTTCATCCTGATGCACCATCTGAAACGGCATCGAATCATTCACACATACAGCTGAAGTGTGTGTGTGCGCGCGGATGTGTCGACACACAAAAAACTCAAAAAGCCTAAAAAAAAAGTTTATCCAAAACCAGTGAGGGGGCAACATTCTCTAATTTGTAATCTTGTGGAGTTGCTCACGGACTTTCTATGTTAAGGCATATTTTACTATGCAAAATCCATGGATGGCTTTAAAATGATTTTTTTTTAATACTTTGTTTTATAATCGTGAAAACAGTGAAACTGAATTTCATCCTCGAACGGGGTTCACACGCGTCTGCATCGTTTCAGTTACTACGCTAGAAACCCCCAAAAAATAACAAGGTGTAAAATGTCATTCGATTGATTTAGCTTCATATATAGCTATGAGCCTTATTTCATCTCAGCACTTAAACTAGAAGCACAAGATGCTCATTTATTCATTAAAATTTACAGTCAGAAGTGGCTTTCCGCTTTCATTGCCACCAAAGCACCTCTCAGGTTTGTGTTTTAATGTAGTCATTGTAAAAAGTAAAGAAAAACCTGCCTGGCTATTGTTGCAAGTTTAATTTTCCATGAACCCTTAATGCAAATTTGTTATTTATTTCGGAATTTATTAAAACATTGATAAAATCATAGTAAATCATAAAATGAAGATGTGCGATTAAAGAAAACAGGAAAAAGTCAACTTAAGTCATTGTCATTTTTAAACGAGCTGGATCGTGAGTTTTCTTTCGCACTTTTGCTTGATTAATGCCCAATTCATTTGTTAATCTGCGGCTCTGTGGTTTAATCCAGTGATTTTCAACCACTGTGCCTATGCACACTCGTGTGACTTGAGAGATCTTTAGGTGTCCCTTGGGAAATGATCCAATTTCACTTAATTGGTCCAAAAATATTAATTAGTAACAGCCAATTTCACAGTGAGTATAAACCAGTCGAGAGACCTTATTGTCATTATGTATGCTCTATTAAGCCAAAATGTGTCATTTTGTAACATTTTTGGTGGGTGGTGTGCCCCGGAATTTCTTTTAAGATAAAAAAAAAAGTGCGGTGCCTCAAAAAAGGAAAGGATGAAAAACACTGGTTTACTCCATTGTCCAGGTGGGACGACACCAGAGGGCAGTGCAGCTCATCCTTAAAATCATGACAGTGCAGAAAGGAAGTGGTGAAACCTCTCTGCGGCTGCATTCGCCGGAACAGGAGCTTTTATAGTTCCTATTGACCTGAGTGGCTACCAGCTCAGTGTGAACTTGACTGAGTCTGAAGCTGCAGCTTCTTTCACTGCATGTTGTCCCTTTCATTCTATCTGTTGCCTTTTTCTCAGCATTTCACAGTTTGGAATGTTGATTCTTTTGATGCGACAGAAACGCCATATAAACGCAGACGTGTCAGCAGGAGTATAGAATGCGCTTGGTGAAAAGTCGCTGACTTCCTGTTTCTCCACACCGTAGCGTTTAAAAGTGTCACCCTTTTCAGTACGTTTTTTTTTTTTTTTTTTTTTACGTGGACGCACTATCCATTTGCGCTCCTCTGTGTTTGAATTATATTTCCATCGTACATGTGCTTTACATCTTGATGCATCAACACGAGTTTTATTTAGTACTGAAACATTAACACAGGTAGTAAATGTTGGCATAAACACAGCTCTGGAACACTATGCCCCACATGTAAGGCCGTTCTTTCTTCACACACATTGTCTTGCCAGATTAACGTTTACATTTGTCGGATGTAATGCAACTCACTGATTAGTAAAGGTCAGGAACAAAACTTTTTTTTTTTTTAATTTACAGTCTCCATTTAACTCAACCTCCAGGTGCATGTTTCTGGACTGTGGGAGGAAGGGGGAGACGCAGAGGACATGCGCACAGAAAGAACCAAGGTCAAACCAGGTTCCTTCTTGTACTGTGGCCACTGTGTAAAAGATAACTGCAACGGAAATTAGTGTTACACATGTAATGGGATTCAAATCAAATCTCTGATTTATGATGTAATGAAACAGGATATTATTTGACATTGCTTGAAATTCGCTTTATCGTCTTTATGCAGACTTGTTAGGAGGTTGAAACGGTTGTGAATGCGAGGTGCCATTGATTGAAAGGTCTCGTAATATAAACGGGACTGAAACTGAAAATAGCTCCACCAGCAGCTGTAAATCTGAGCAAAAGAGGATCCCACCAGAACTAGCTTCCCACCGTCACAGTGAATCAGCACATGTTGTGCAGACACCGGCACTCCATCATGTTCTGCAGGCTCATAAATTTCCCACACCCTTGTAAGGTCATAAACGGGGATCCCTGGGCGGAATGGAAAATGGGAGTTTTTTTGCCTTATTGGAGGAGGAGGAGGAGGAAGGGGACATGTGACACCGTGGAAATATTTAGTGTAAGGAAGTGGGAACAGTTTAAAGTCTGCCTCTGAGAGAAGGAAGGGGGAGGAATAAAAAAAAAAAAAAAAAAAAGTGGTGAGCATAGAAAAAGGATAAGCTGCCTATACGGCGAAGGACAAACTGGCAGTAAAAAATGTCAACAATCACGATGGTGTTGTGTTTCCCAGAGAAACAGCAACATGTATCACTTGCCTTTTAAATTCCTACACTGGGAAGCGTATATTTAATTTGCAGGTGGTGTTTTTAGTGGCCCGATCTGCCTTCAGACACTCTTTTTATTGGTGGTTGTTAAGTGCATCGCTACCAAGTGTCCAGTATGCTGGTCTAAAATGAATGTGCATGGTTTTAGCAACATGACAAACATGACAATTTCAAACTGCAAGTTGCGACACAAAGTACATTTCTTTTCTCTCATCAGGTTTTCAAACAGTTTTTGGTTATTTAATTACCAAATACATGTTTAATGTTAAAATACGCAAATCTCAAGACTCACGACCAACTGTAGCCGCCCAAAGGTCAAATACATCCCACGGTTAAAGAAGCGTTGGATGACATTTTGCATTTCAAGTCAGGCACACAAAGACAACACTGTTTTCAGGTTGAGTCTTTTTTTTTATTCTAAAAGTAGATCCACAGTTTATACATTTATATAGTTATACCGCTTTTTGTTAAATACCTACCCGAAAGCCCAGCCTGTTAGTGAATAAGACATGAAAAGAGATTCAAATCACTTTAATCCATCCTTCTGAATCTGTCCCATACACCTCAATATTTTTTCTGTTCTACCGCAAACACCGTTTTTTAAATTATTAAAACAACTTAAAACTCTACTTAAATTTATTTAGTTTAAATATTCTAATGATTTATTATTTATATGTATTTATTTATTTTTGACGTGCATCATCAAATCAATATTTGAACTGTCTTTCAGCCATTAACAAGACATGTATGATGAGTTGGTTGTCAACATGTCAGGGAATTTCAAAATAACTAAAACATAAATATTCAATATTAAGTTAAATGTTATTAAGTTAAGAAAATACAATATGATTCCGTAGTTTCACTAAATACAGTATAGTATATCACAGCAAGAATAGATCAGAGAAATTCAACTCTAAACTGAGAGTGAACCATTTATCTGTACACCTCAGAAATGTAAACAATGCCAAAAGAGGAATGTTAAAAAGAAAAAGAAAGAACGTTGGAGCAGTATCTACAGTATTTGTCTGTGAAAACTGGCAGTTAAAAACTCAACAGAGCATTTGGAGTGTTCTAAAAATACAAAAAAATCTTGCGCAAAGCTTGACGACCAACCAGGGAGCAGTTTCAGCTTCAGTTTAAGGTGTTGTTGTCGTGCTCCATCCGAGCCACCATGGTGGACACCAGCTTCTCCAGCTGCTCGGCCCTCAGCCGGCCCGTCTCCAGCACCTCCTCGTGGTTGGCCTTCTCCTGGCTGTCGTAGTCCATCACCGCCCGGTTAGTGATCAGCGACAGGGCGAAGCAGCGCATCCCGGCGTGGCGGGCGACGATCACCTCGTGCACCGTGCTCATCCCTGCAGAGAGGACGCCACACACCATGTGAGTCAAGTGTTTTTCAGTATATTATAGGTATCCTTCAATGTGCCTGTCAAAAATACCGCACAAGCTAAAGAGAAATCACAGTATTTATATTAACAGGACTTCAGAGATGTGTTTAATGACAATGGTGCAATACCTTTTCATTTATGAAGTCATGAAAAACTGTCAGTGAACAAGGATTGAGAACTGTTCAAATTCTCATTTTAAGGCAGGTGGTATTAAATTGGACAAAATATGGCTTTGGATTATTAGTTCGATTTTTTAAGTGTTTTATTTTATTTTTTTAACCCTCTGACCCATCCACCTTTACCGTTCTTGCTTGTCCCTTAAAACCAAACAGAGGCCGGCGTGAGGGTATGGGATGATTAAATGACTGGGCCAGTGACTCATTTCCTTCCAATTTATTCGCACTTGAATAATAGCTTGGTTATAAACCTGTTCTTGTTTTCTTTTGGATTAACGTAGGGCTAGAGATGATTATTTTAAATATGTCAATATTTAAAATGAAAGCTCACCAACGACGTCAGCGCCCAGTCTGTGCAGCATGCGGCACTCTGCGATGGTTTCAAAGGAGGGACCCCCGAGGACGCAGTACACGCCGTCCCGCAGGAAGTCGGTGAAGCCCAGCTCTGACGCCACCTCGTGGGCAAGCTGCCGCAACTTGCGGTCGTAGGCGTCAGACATGCAGGGGAAACGAACGCCAAACCTGGGGAGGAGGAGCAAGAGGAGGAGGATGACTCAGTTTCATCCAACAGCAGGAAGTTCTGTGCAATAATGAAACTGCCCCAGATAACGCAGACGGCGTGAACACACAATGAAAGGTTTCACAACAGTGGATTTAAGTGCATGTGCAAATTTTATGCAGATTGTTTTAAAGAAAAAAGGCCAAAAAACTGACTTATCTTCTGCGGAGTAGTATTTGAGTTTAGTGCCACGTAATTCCTCAAATTAAACAAAAGGCTCTTTTTGATGATGCATCAGGCCTGAAGTATGGCCGTGTGGTGTAGGAAGCTACAAAAATGCACTTTTTTCACCCGGATGGTGGGGGAAGAAAAACGAGGCACATTGACTCGACTCCTTTGCACAGTGGAGCGTGTGTTTGGTGGAAATGGATGACACCACTTTGGTGGCTCCCTACGGAGGGAAATGTAATAAAAATGACCGGGCCAGTTTTGAGCTAAGACAATGATCAATATTTTTTTCATGGACATTTTGAATCTATTAAAAATATCTAAATATTGTTTTAAATATATATCAAGTAAGTAGACCTCTGCTGTGCAAAGAAATCCAACCCGTGTTACACCATAATCTACTGCTGTCAAAAATGAAATTTTGCAGAAAATCCTGAAAACCTGATCAATTCATCCGTACAAACAGCCGTGCGTGCTCCCACCTGTCGTTGTTGGGTCCAGACAGAGGATTGACCCCGGCGAATCCAGGCATGTTGATGTGGTCCTTGATGACCATGACGTCGCCCACCTTGTAGTCCTGGTTGAGGCCCCCCGCCGCGTTGGTCAGGATCATCGTCTCCACCCCCATCAGCTTGAAGACGCGCATGGGCAGTGTGATCTGGAGAGCACCAGGTAAAGTACAATTGATTGTTTTATTGCTGGGGAAGGATTTTTTTCCAGGAAATGTTTTGATGTTAACGTGTCAAGTTGAGTTTTTTTTTTTTTTTTTTTTTTTTTACACAACGCCACTGACATGGGAACATTTGAGAATGTTTAACCGCCTGTGGGTTTGTTCCAGGTTTTTTCTTTCTGAACAAGTCTGAGCAGGTGGCTTCACATGGCGGAAAGAACATTAACTCTGATATCTCATACTCTGTTATCTGGATCCAGACACCAGCTGGACAAATAAAATAAATAATAATAAAAAAACCAACAGCTGACCATCAGTGGGAAACTAAAACAGTCTGTCCTTAGAAAACACTGAAGTTGACATTTTAAACACAGAGCAGCTCCAGATAGCGGTAAAATACACAGCTCTCTATTATCAGTGTTCCTGGGAACAAGCTGCCTGACTAAAAACTGAAGGTTTGTGCATTGAGGTTTTCCAAACGTTTTTTTTTTTTCAGCAACAGATCCATTATAGTTAAACGCCATTGTATTCAGGTTTGTGGCAAAACTTACAGAAGCCATCGCTCGACCTACTACCGGCAAAGTTTATTACCACACGGAGTAAAGGGGGAAATATTTGTATTGATTAAATTAATAATATATAGAAAATCAAAAATGAAATAATATCTTATTTAAAATCAGCACGTGTTGCTATATCAGATTGTTTTTTTTATCCCAAACTTGTCTCGGAGATTATTACTCTTACAAGCACACAGTTCAAATTAGCTTGAAGTAACCCACAAGGTTGTGTGGTTCACACTGTGTTGTTACGCTGTTGTCGGTATCGGAGCTTCAGGAGTGGCTCGGGGTGTTAAACTGGACTCACCTTCTGGATTGGGTAGCCCTCATACAGGTGGAACCTGCCCTGCATGCAAACACACGGCTTTCCTTTCAGTGTGCCAAACACCAGCTGGCCGGCGTGACCGTGCACTGCAAACACATGCACAAACACCCCATCATTAGGGTTAGACCAACTTGTAAGAGCTCACACACATACAAACACACACATTACCAGCTTTGCATACCTGTGCTCTGAGGGAAGTTAGGAATGTCACTGTACTGGAAGACCTGAGGCTCTTTGAGCATCTTGGCCAGTCCTCCCAAGCCTGAGCCGCACACGATTCCCACGATGGGACGCACCTGTGTGTTGGACAGCAGCCAATCAGCCGTGGTTCTGCACTCCTCATAGCTGTCTCTGAGAGAGTCAGAAAGACAACGGTTTTTTTATTACCCCCACGGCCTGGTATTATTGTTATTTATTTCGTTTTATTCAATGAAGCAATGACATTGTTATTATTTATCAATACTATATTATTATTACCCCTTCTTTGTTAAGATATGCTTGTAACAACCTTTTTTTAAAGGTGGTGTGACACACCGTAATTATATGATGTCCTGAATTTCCCCTTTCTTGGCATCTGGTTGGCAAACAACTTTTACATTTGATGTAAATGTTATGACTTTAATATCAGATCTCTGACTTTAATCTCAGATGTCTGACCTTAATCTAAGAATATATTCCGATTTTTCTGATGGAGTAAAATGAGGAGGAGGAAGAGTAAGGAGAGTCAGAAAGTGATGGGAGGATAAGGCCCATCACTTGTCACTCAACCCATCACTTGGGTTGTAATGTTGAAGTGAAAATGACCTTTATATAGAACCCTTAATAATAATAATAATAATAATAATAATAATAATAATAATAATAATAATAATAATAATAATAATTCGTGTTGTTATAAAGACATAAATAAAGCCTCATAAAGATAAATACGTGAATTTATCCGAGTTATTTTGATGATTCATATTTTTTAATTTAAAAGCAGAGGAACGTAAGTTTTGTTTTTTGCTTTAAGGATTTTAAGAGTAATACAAGTGAAGGAGGTGGGGGCGGAGGGGACACGTGGTCCTCTTTGGGGTTTTTCCGGTTCCATGTCTGTGGACAAACCGGAGCTGATGGTTTCCCCTCGTCACTGCGCTCACTAAACAGTGTAGTTGTGTTACTACTCGACACAACAGCCGCTTCTTCTCTGTGTCCATTAAAACACGATCGATAAGCAGGATCTGCCGGGCACCACATCCTGATGACACGCTTTCTCCTCCTCCTCCTCCTGTCCTCCTCCTCTATCCGGTTTTACTACTATACCTTTTTTCTGATTAACTGTTAAACTGTTAATGTGAGGTGGACGGTAGAAGAACACAAAGTGGGGGTTTCTATCCGTGGGGCACGTTGCGCATACTTGGATACAACCTGAACGTGTCATTAAATCCCTACAACGAGCCGGCGACGCTTTAGCTCCCGCCGGCTCCATCGGAGTAAATGTAAATAAGCTCTATAAACATATGAACGGATTATATAAATAAATATATATCAAGAAGATTATATATTGCAAATCACAGACTAGATTGGTGTTAATAATGAATAACCACAATATAGTGAATATGTCTGTGGAGGTTCTCAGTCATCCAGGTCATGGTAATATCAATATAGTGAATACATAAAAAATATGACTCACCCAGCCATCAATTCGGACATGTTGAACATAATATAGTGATGCAGGTTATTCTGCGCGGGCCACAGATTATAATCCGCCTCTGCTCTTGATGGACGGATCCGTTTTAAAGATCTACGTCACCAAAATCGCCTTTCCGTCACCGCCTACCGCGGGCTCTGATTGCTTGCAGCACAGGCGTGTTCTGTTACGTCTCTGCTGGTGGACACTGTCACTCATGATGCGTTCACTAGCTTCTCCCAAAAATAGGAGACTGGAGGAGTAGATTTCTGACTCACTATTTCTTTTTTCTGGATGTTCTCAATATCTAAGCAAAGGCGGTTAAAAACGTTATTGGAAATAGTTCAAGAAAACAACAAGATTTTTTTTTTTACACGTTCTTACACCTAAAATCCTGACTATGGGTTAAATAAAAAAAGGAACAAAAGATTCCAAAAATCTATTATAATGAAAACATAGATATTGTGGATATCGCACATTATAACACATATAATATACATACACATGTATTAGGACATAACACACACTAGACACAGAACCTTCTGTTTTAATGCTCGTTTTTAATATATATTTATTTGTATTATGCAGCCAGTTAAACCACTTTTGAGTATTAGCTGTGCTAATTTCCGACATAACTTGAAGGTAGCAATGGGCCACAACGTGGTGGGCGGCTTGTGGTGCTGATGCAATCATCTGCTGGAGATCAGTCAAATCATCAGACATATGTCAGGTGTCACCCCACTTCCGTGTTTGAATGTGTATAAGTGGCAAGTCACAGTATATTTCAGTTTTTTTTTTTATTATTATTATATTATAATATATCTATTTACATCTTTTCTGATTGAACGCATTTCATTTTTTTAAATTCCCTATAATAATTTAGCCATTAATAAGATGTTCCCATTCTAAATTTAATTGCTGACTGTCAGTGTTATTTTTGTCAGTCAAACCACGTTTCATGGCAAATCTCAATCTTCCCAGTTCTCGTGAAGTGTCCTCAGTTTTCATCATTTATCCATTTTATACACACAGTTTACATACATACACACACTCTGCCTGCAGGAATACTGTTTATTTTACCAGAGGCAAAGTCACTTCAAACACATCATTTGCAGCACAATTCAGTGGAATGGAAAATCCTGTGAGTGTGTTTGTTAGTGGGAAGCCAAGACATACCAGACATTAACCCCACACCCACGGAGTAGTAGTAATGACTACAGAAACAATACCACAGTGCTGAGAGGAATTAAAAAAAAAACAACAACAACGTACAGGTTATTAATCAAATGTATTTCTGCAAGATGTAGTTCAACGTTTTGGGAAAATATGATTGAGTGGGCCTTGGTGAAAAATATAATGTTTGGTCTCGGGCCTGAGGGCTGTAGGCTTCATTAAAAGTACCTGCTGTGTGCACAGAGCAGCCAGTGGTAAGTTGCAGTGTTGCATAACATCCAGTTTGTCTTCTCACAATTCTCAAACTTTTTTTTCAGGTGCACCAGGCCTCTGCTGCTCTCTCTCACGTCACCACTGAAAGAATTTTGCATTGCTAACCTTGACATTTCTTCTTCTCTACCATCATTGGTAGAGAAGGATCCCAGCAGGATCCCAGGGTATATTCATTTGTTGCTATCTTTTATTTATTTTTCTTCTTCCTGCTCCTTCCTAGTTTATAACTTAATGTGTTTCTTACTACAGGGATAATCAAACTTGTCCGTCCCTCAACCTTCAAATAAACCAAAGACTTTAGACCCATCCCTATCCTACAATGTGTTGCGAGGAGAGAAAGGCAATGGATTGGTGCTACTTTGCAAAAAAATAAAAAATAAAAAAATGAATGAAATGAAAATACCTTACATTTTTGCATATGCTTTAGCTCATGCAGTAAACTGAAATCTGTCCTATCACTTCAGGGTTCAGGCGAGTTACTACTTCACTAGTTCCCATTGATTATATATTTCCAAATCATGAATAAAATGTGCAATTTCTATTTAGATTTTTTGAAAATCCTCAAACAAACAAAACGCCCCAACAGCCTGTCACAATCCCCCTGGAGGGCGACCCAACCCCACCCAAAACTGCAGTTCATTCTTCTTCTGTACAGTTAAGCAATTCAATACATAACAATATAATACCATACACCAAACTAATCTAGAAGGTAATTTGGTTTAGGAAAAGTAAAAAAATCCATGAATGCGAAAAGAGCTCCATTGAGCTAATGTGCATTTACTATAATACACTATCTTTCCCCATGAGAGAGAACAGCAGGAATCCTGTGGATCTCATTTGTTATCTGCTGCTCCCTGGTGCCTAAACTCTAAATTGCCGAAGGGAATCCTGGACATGCAACTAAGAAACGAAAGGAATAAGTAGAGGCAAGTCTCCTTTATTAGGAGCATGAGGATCATCTGTATGCACATTCAGGTTATCGTTTAATTTTCTCTTTATTATTATTATTATCATTCTCCATTTTTATGTCATGTTTTTAGAAGTTGCTTTTTGACAGAATTATTATGAAACAATTACGAAAACAGAACATATGTTTATTATTGATGTCTATATCTAAACTCTCTGTGACCTTGTGTGTTTTTCTGTTTGATTGTGTGTGCCTGCGCGCGCGTGTGTGTGTGTGTGGGTATGTGTGTGCGCACACAGAGCACAGGAAGGAAAACGGTGAGAAAAACAGCAAATAAATATGCAAGAGATGGGATGGAGAGCAAAATAAAAGGCTGGAAAGAGAGCGAAAGAGAGTTTCTAAGGATGAATGAAACGGAGGTAAGACCAACACTAATACAGAGAGCCAAGAAGCACTGAGTGACCCCTACACACACAGACACATACACACATGCACGCACGCACACACATGCACTATCTCAGTTGTTTTGCTCAGCTGTTTATCATTTCCTGTAAACGGATGATTCCGTCAAGCCTGCCTTACCGTATGCAAGTCACACGTTCATGGCCAGGCGTGCGGTGAGGTATCAACCATAATTCACACACACACACACACACACACACCCACTTCCAATTTTGTTCAGAGATTTGGAGAATCTGTGACGAGGAAGCAATCAAGCAGTCCCATCAATTACCCATCATCGATAAATACCCATCTGCAACTAACTAACTCTTACTGAACATAGTTAATACTTACTGTAAGTGCGGGCAATTCCAGCAGATTATCTGTTGTAATGGGAATAAACGTGGCTGATTGTTCTCATCTTTTAACACACTGTTTGAACCAGCTTCCCCATATAGTCAGTGTGTCAACTGAAATGAACAGGAATGTGTGTGAATCTCTGTTGATTGAGAGGATGTGGGGAAAATGTACTACGTTGTTGTCTGGTCCACATAAAGACACAAAGTGCTGGTGTCAACCTTGTATTGTATATATGAAAATATGCAGATTTGAGCCTGATCAATGTAGATTTAGATTTTTTTTTTACATATTGTACTTTAATATCAAATACAATGAATATAATATCGATATATTGGCCAATATATGCATATATTAAAAAAAGATTCCTAAGATGTTGTTGTCAAATGTTTATTGCCAATAAATGTTCCTGATGCTTGGGATTCTACTGTCTCACCTATAATTGTATGAAAAAAAATATGAATAAAAGAAAACTGTATATAAGAAATAATAAAACCAAATCTAAAGATGTGCTACATATCATATGAAGAGGAAGAATTAATTTCTGGTTTAGCTGCATGTGTACATGTTCCTGATGCTCCAGGCTGTGAGCTGTTGAAACCTTCGCTTCATGAAGCCGAGTTAACTCACAGCGCAACCGAGTGTGCGGTATAGTATGGAATATTATTTCTAACGTGTTGATCAGTGTGCGGGCTGTCAAACCTTGTGCAGGACTTGTGTTGTATATAGAGCACGCACACACAGTGAAACAGGGAAAGGAAGATAGATTTATAAACCTCCAGACTGTGGGATCCCACAATGCCTTCTCGTCCAAGTTTCATAGAGCTCAGCTGGAGACAGTCTGGGTACGCTGAAGCAAAGTGTGCGTTTTCTCTCTTTATGCTAAATAGGTTGCAAGATGGCTCCAGGCACGTGTGAAAATATGCCCTATAGGGTAAAGAAAAGGGCCTTTATTTGAACTTTGCACCAGGCGCACTCACCGGGACTCTTCTGCACTTTTGACCAATGCTCCTCAGCAACTCCAACCACCTCTTCCACTTTTGGTTAAATAATGCTTTGTCACCCTCTCCTGAGGCGGAATAAGGGGCTGTATTCACCTCACGGATGTTCCTCTTCAAGCGTTTGAACTCAACAGGACACTCCGTACCGGCGCTCTTGGATGCAGCAAATGCCGGACACAGGCGGCATGAATGGAGGCCTCTGTGGTGCCCCCCTAAAAGAGTTTTTGTGCCTGTGTGTTTGTGTTTGTGTGTGTGTGTGTAGGTGTGTGTGTGTGTGTGTGCGTGTTTGTGCGTGTGTGTGTGTGTGTGCGTGCATGTGTGTGTGTGGGGGGGGGGGGGGTTGCAGGGGGTGTTTTGTTGCATGTGAGGTGTGCGTGAGTTAATTCTCACTTTTCACAACACTTCACACACATGTTGGGTGGTGATGATTGCAATATCAAATACAAAAAGCAAATACATTTAATATATATATATATATATATATATATATATATATATATATATATATATGAACCTCAGTCT
>JAFBJU010001671.1:129190-162024 GCA_016785305.1 Colistium nudipinnis
AGGGTGGACCAGCTTCTGCCTCAGAGTGTTGGGGGGTTTGAAGTAAACCGGGATGTCATAAATAGGTATTCATTCTCTGATAGCTATCCATCTCACAGAGGATTATTGCTTCAATGTTTCCAGCAGCGTGTTAGAAAAAACAATCTTTTTTTGGGTGTTAGATAAATGAAACCTTGAACAGATTTTTCCGAAGAGGTTAATTGAACCTTTCCACTTGTTTAAATCTAAATGTAAATGTAGATGATACGAGTGGGTTGGTGTCATTTCACACAGTGGTGTTCGGAGGAGTAGTAGATGTTGTGTCTCCTAAATATAAACTTGGGCTAAAATCTAAAATGGCAGGAAATCCTTTAACATTTTAAAAAGACATTATAAGCAGAAACGTTATAATATGTTACATTCAAACATTTAATAACGTGAGTGAGCTTTTTTTGCTCTCTCCAGAGTTCGACCCCCCGTCCAACCACACGCCCTGTGTGCTGCAGATGCAGACCCTCACCGGGGCCTTCCTCTTCTCGCTGGAGTCCCAGACCACCATTGGCTACGGTTTCCGCTGCATCACCGAAGAATGCCCGGCTGCCATCGTCCTCCTCATCGTCCAGCTGGTCCTCACCATGCTGCTGGAGATCTTCATCACCGGAACCTTCCTGGCTAAGGTATTCAATCACACAGAACGTACAAAGTAACCGACTCGTTATGGATTGCGTAGTACTTCTACAAATTGCTGCAGAGTTTGGTAGATTTATGTTTTTTTTTCCACCTGTACTCTCTCCTTAAATAAGTCACAGAAAACGACATGAAATTCCCTCGCCGTGCTGTAATGTCATGCGATATAAGCCCATGGGACTCTTGTGTGAATAATATTAAGGTTTCTTACATCTCAGGTTGCTCGACCCAAAAAACGCGGCGAGACGGTGAAGTTCAGCCAACACGCTGTGGTTTCCACCCAGGAGGGTCGACCCTGCCTGATGATCAGAGTGGCCAACATGCGCAAGAGTCTCCTGATTGGATGTCAGGTAACGTGTGCACTATATGGATACATATATATGCAATGAGGATTTCGTCAAATGAATGGGACGAAAAAAACAACCGGTGCACACGCCTGCCATCCAGGTGACTGGAAAACTGCTGCAGACGTCTCTGACCAAGGAAGGCGAGACAGTGCGTCTGGACCAGAGGAACGTCCCCTTCCAGGTGGACACCTCCAGCGACAGCCCCTTCCTCATCCTGCCCCTCACCTTTTACCACGTCATCGACGACAGCAGCCCCCTGCGGGCCTGGGCTGCCAAGGGTACGCGTTCCACCAAATGAGGCACTTTGGGGATTTTATTTAAAACCTCTCAGTTCCCAACAGCTGTCTGACATCGGAAACCAACACGTTTCTTTTTTTGCAAGTTTACAGAGATTAGCTGGACGTGTCGAGATGAAAACTTTTTTTCAGACTAATTTTAGTGTATGGTAACAATTGCTAAACCCTGAATTTAATAGAGGGGTTATTAACAGTTATGCCCATTTAAAATTAAACCACTACCGGTGCCACAGAGTGCAATTTTTTTTTACTGTTCTTTTGTATGAACTCTGCTTTTCTCCATGCCACTATTCTTTTTATTAATTTTTTTACACAATCCTCTTAAGTGCCACATCCTCACATTGCTCATCTACCTCCACCAGGTGGGGGCTGGACAGATCCAGAGCTGGCCGACTTTGAGTTGCTGGTAATCATGAGTGCGACGGTGGAGCCGACCTCCGCCACCTGCCAGGTGCGCACCTCCTACCTGCCCGATGAGATCCTCTGGGGCTACGAGTTCCCCCCCGTGGTCTCCCTCTCCCCGGCAGGTAAATATGTCGCTGACTTTGCTTTCTTCGACAAAGTGGCCAAGACCAAGGGCACGCCCGTCTTCAAACCGTCCAGCCCCCAGCACGGGTACCAACGGAGCAACGGGGGCGGGAGCGTGCCCGACGTGTCCGATCCGGAGAAGATTCGCCTGGAGCAGAGCTACAGAGAGCGGGGGGACGACCACGGACGGGTCCGAGAGAGAGATGCTCCTCTCAGCGTTCGCATCAGTAATGTGTGAACGCTGGAGCATTCCGGCCCCTGAGGCATCACATCGAAAAAGAGCTTTGGCCCTTTTTGAACCCTATATTAGAAAGATGTTTGGATTTTTGGTTTACACCAAAATGATGCAGAAGCCCATTGGACTTCTGTATGCTACACGTCAACTTTGTGGTTGTCTTCCATCTGCTGGGATACTACTTTTTGTGCGCAGGTTTTGACTGTATCTCTACGAGGGCATAACACGCGACCTAGCAGCGTTTTTTTTTTTTACATTTGAGTTTGACTAAAATATTAATATGTTGGAAAAAAAAGAAAAAGAGCAATTAGTTGAGAGGATAGAGCTTTGGGGCGCATGTCAGGCTTTTTTGGGCCTTGCTCATAGATCTCAAAGCCAAACCACAGAAGAAGAGTTGGGGGGGGGGCACCCATAGACATTATGGTGAAAAAAAGGGTAACTTCTGCTTTGCCTCCTCTAACATGCATGTAAAAATGTTTCGTATAATTAATTAAGATACACAATGTGTCCAACTGTACACACACATTTAAGAGTATAGAAACACAGAGAGCCCTCCCACTTCCTCTGAACGGTCTCAAGATATATTTTTTTTCCCTTCCAGCTTAGCGATAAATGAAGTCGAACCCATATGTGGCAAAACATGTACACCGATGCACTGGAGATGTTGTGACGCGATAGTCGCACTAAAGACTGAAGATTGAATACACTGTATTTGATTTGAGATTTATGTTTTTCCTGTGTATGGCTGAGACTACTGTTTCAACACACAGATTTGTTGGCACTTTATGTGCACATTTGCACCTTAGCAAGGTAAGCTGCCTGTACGTATGTATGGAACCTAACCATAGAAGAGCGAGATTTTTAATAGCACTAGGTGCGCACACACGTTAAATATCCTTGTATTTCAAGTAATTGCTTTTCGACAGATGCTCTTTCCCTTCAGAGCTAATTAAGTATTGCTGCTTCCCGTCTAAGTGGCTTTAAGCTAACAATGACAAATGATTGCTAAAATCAGGGGTTTCCAAACTAAGGCCCGCGGGCCATCTGCGGCCCGCCGTGCAGTTTGATCTGGCCCGTCGAGTAATCTGTTTTGGCACCCCTGGCTTAAATCATCATTTAATTTAGATAACCACAAACAGCCTACTGTACACGCATGGATGTAAATGGCCATTTTGTAGTTTCACAAAAGAGCTGTGGTTTTTATAACACTGTTAAGGAAATGAATCCCAAGAATTTTGGCGAAACAATCCCCTATTCACTTCTCAGTCTAAATGACAAGAATGTGACGAGGAGAGTGCACAGAGATGAGGACGTGAACGTGATGTTGTGAGTCAGTGTTCATTGTGAGAAATGATCAGAACACAACAGATGAGGCAGAGATGAGTGTGGCGGCTATGAATATGTTGGAAATTGCATGTATGCATAACATTTCTTTAATTAACATCAAGCTGTGGAGTGTTATTAGTGTGTAAAGTGCAGCTGGAGAGATCAAATCCTCTCTTAAAAAGTAAATAAAGCTGATGATAAGATATTCAAGTGCTTATTTTGTGCCATGTCATTCGCAAAAAAAAAAAACCTTGTTGGAAAGAACAATATTTGTCATAACCGAAATAGGGGAATGACTATATTCATCCACTAGAGCCACAATAATAAAAAAAAACACCATAGCTCTCAGGGAGATTCTCGTCATATTTTGTAATTGTGGTTATGGCATTTATATCATTGATATCCAGAACTTATTCGAAGTGGTTATTATGAGATAATCAACGTGATTTTCTTCGTCTTTGAACATTCAGAATGATTTAGCTCACCTGTATAGAACTTCTGTAAAGATCAAAGTCTTATTTACAGAATTTCTATATAGAACTTTACAGAAGTTCTATACAGAAGAGTAAGAAACAGGACGCTAAAGTCTACATATAGTCATAGCTACCTCACACAGCACATTTCACAGAATGCGTCCCGACGTATGTTTCCTCATCCATTTTCTTCTGCTTTCATATAATGTCAAAGGTAGAAGCTTAATCTCGACTACGTGTTTTCTTCAAATATTGTTTCATTGTATAGTTTTGTGTCCTTTCTAGTTTAATTGTTTGAATGTTATTATTATTATTATCATGATGATTATTATGATTATGATGATGATGATTATTATGATTATTATTATTATTATACATTTGTTTCAATTTGTTGGCTTATTTTTCTTAAAAAACTAAAATAAGGCGTACCGCTCATTTCTAATTCCCAACAATCAATATATTGATGTCCATTACTCACAAAAATAGACTTAATATAGAAGTATTTTCTGCTTTTTTGTGAAACACAGGATGTGTATAGTCTCATCATACGGGAAAAAACATGTGGGGGAAAACTAATTTGTTCTTTCCTGAGTCTTTTTACTATAATGACACATCCTTCCAGAGAACCTTTATCACACTGATGCAATCACAACGCTGTTAATCCCTGCAACTAATACAAGTTAGAGTATTTAGCACTAAATGGATTTTGTGTTTTGTTTTTTTCAGGGACCTGTTCTATGTTGTTTGTGGAGACGAGTAAGGATTTACTACTGGAGGTCAAGACTCCTGTTGTCTTGACGACAAACACTGAATTAAAATGGTTGTTTAATCAGAAAAAGACTTTAGTAAGGTTCAAATTTGATAACACAGCAATAATAATGAAATATTATATGGGGAGGATCGAGTATTCTGTGCAAAATAAATCCTTGCTTTTGAAGAATATGCAACCAGTCGACAGTGGACACTACGCGGCAAACGTTTTCGATGATGATGATGATGAAATACATGATTATGTGGGTGAATACAACGTCACAGTTCAGGGTACGGTTTCTTGTATTATAATACAATATAGTTATATATGAATTAATATAATATAATATAATATAATATAATATAATATAATATAATATAATATAATATAATATAATATAATATAATATAATATATATTCAAATAGTAATTCATAGTTGTTCCCAAACTTAATCCCCTTCATCTCTGTGCTCTCACCCTTCAGATCCAGTGACTCCAGTTAAGATTGCAGTGCGCGTTTTGACCAATAACTTTGGCTCCTGTGTCTTGACTGTGACCTGCAGAACACAGGACTCCCATCAAATCAACAGCACTTTAGATTGTGACAAACAAACCTGCAGTCTGCAAGAAGGCCAGCCATCAAAGGTCACGCCCTCAGGCGCTTCTCTCCAAGTCAGTCTGGTGGATAGATCAATCGTTTGTAACCATAGCAACCGGATCAGCGGGACAGCGGACGCGAAGCAGGTTGAGCAGTTCTGCACAGCGACAGGTCGGTGAGAGTGAAGCACACAACTTACTCACCTTTGTGACACCGGCACATGTGTGTGGTGTGCTCAAAGATGTGATTTTGAGTCGCACTGCCGCCACCTTCTGGCCAGAGGCGTCACAACGGGGCAGGCAAACTAGGCAATTGCCTAGGGCCCCGAGCTAGAAGGGAGGCCCCCAAAGACGGCTGTTTACATTGGTCCACAGCAACGACAACCTGAAATCCCCTTAAATGACTTGCCATGAAGGGGCACTGCAATGACACGTTCAGGAACCCCCTTATACTCGCCTGCTGTCAAAAAGCTTATTTTTTTATTTAAATTTTTGTTTTGCCTTGGGCCCCCAGAGTGTCTTGAAACGTTCCTGCTTCTGGCTTTATCCCTAAATGAGTGGGACATAATTTCAAAGATGTAAATGCTCTAACAAAAACATTTCTGAAGTTAAAACTGCAATTTTTAACATACATATATATTTTTTTACAGGCACTAATGATTCCGACAAAATGATGATGGCTGTTACTGCTGCCGTGTTCGGCCTTGCTGCCCTGAGCCTTGGCCTTCTCACTATATGTAAGTCCTGCTGCACAGATGGACGAGGACGTATTCTTCTTAGCTTCATTTGGCGACATTATCAGCCTGATTAAAAGCAAGAAAAAAAAATGACATGGCTTTTTGGTTTTATTCACTTACCCTAAACTATAAATAATTGAATGTTTAAAAGTGATTAAATGAATGTCAAATCCTCTGTTTATTCTGTCTTCGTTAAAATGAGTTTTTAGTGATATTGTAAATTTGTGATCTCATGGGCTGAAGCAGTTCAAAAACCTGACAGCAAATTCTTCCCCAAACTCCAAAAATCCAGATTTCTTAGACTGACACAAGGATGTATTTCCCAAAACATTGTTTTCCTTGCACAAAAACGTGTGAATCATTTTCACAGCAGGAATGGATTGAGGTTTCCTTATTTTATTTTGGACTTAGGTATAGATGATAGGAAATAGATATTACAGCCCAAGGCAATTCTTTCTTTCAGCTGGTTGTACTCACTCGACATCAGTATGGATATTTTATTCATACAATATTCGAACTACAGGCAGAAGAAAAATCTGCAGACGAACAACAAATCAAGTGCATCAGGTGAGCGACAAAGTTTTGTTCTTTGTTATCGCGGAACATATTTTCACACTGGGAGTAATTTAACAGGGGTGACGGAAAGGGGTGAAAACCCCCTGAAATGTTTTTTTTGATATATTATATTTACAATAATGAATTGCTGCTTTAACCTGCCTGCATGCATAGCCTATAGCACGGCTCTAACTGGTTTAGACATATTTTTATGGAAAAGTAATAACAGAAATTTCATTTTTGTAGGACATCCATCTAGACCAAACTCGGAAACGGAACAGCACAGAAGATGCCACAGGTCTCTCTCCATCCTCCACCAATGACGTGCTGCGGTTTCACACTGGACCGATGAAATCCGCTTATAGCCAAGAAGCCTTATCGCCAGGAACGGTGTGTGCTGAGGCAAGCAAAACTGCCAAATTTCCCCCACCACCAAACCACCAAGTATCAGCCAGTGAGCAGTTACAATCTTGACAAATCTTGCGATGTGTGATAGTATGTTTTGGGGTCCAAAATGTTGATATGATAGCACAGTGACAAATCCACTGCCTGGCATGGAAAAACATTGTTCCATGTGTCACAAACAGAAGGCCAGCACTCCCAAAGGTTAATTCGAAAATTATACATACTGAATGCGGCGTATTAATTTTGAATACTCTATACATTATATATGTATATATTGAAGTGGTGTGTGTGTGCCCTTCTCAAACTCTTGTTCTCTAATAGAGGCCAGTGAGACCCAGGACTGACTGCTCTTCCAGACAGATACTTCAAGTATTCATTTATATATATATATATATATATAACTGATATTTCAAGTGTTGCACAAATCGATGATTTATGAAGTAATTATATTTATAATATTTAAATAATTGCATAGATGTATCTTTTTTTTTTTTTTTTTTTACTTTTTTTTTGCGTTTGCATGCTTTTATACGTGTTTTCACGTTTTTTGAGTTTTTTGATTTTTGGACATTTTTGGACAACGTTTTGGTCAAATTTTGGACAAAATACTAAAGATTTTTTTTTTCACTTTCTTCTCGTTTTTCACCTCAGTCATTTATTTGAGCGTTTTGCATATTTTTATGCATGTTTTCACGTTTTTTTTTTCTTTTTACTTATTATTTTTGGACGTTTTGGTCCAATTTTGGACTGAATACCAATTTCTTTTTTCACTTTTCTTCACCTCAGTCATATATTTGAGTGTTTTGCATGTTTTTATTCATGTTTTGACATCTTTTTAATGATTTGACTTTTTTGACATTTTTGGACGACATGCTATACTATGACGTTTTTGGGCAAATTTTTTACGAAATACTAAAACATTTTTTTTCCACTTTTCTTCACCTCAGTCATATATTTGAGTGTTTTGCATGTTTTTATGCATGTTTTAACATCATTAAAATGTTTTGACTTTTTTGAAATTTTTGAATGACATGCTATACATTTGGAGGATATTGCCAGCTCTCGCTTCCTCAATAGGGCTGGCAACATGATCAAGGACCCATCCCACCACTTGTTTGACCTGTTGCCCTCCGGCCGGCGCTACAGGTCAAAGCAAAGACAAACAAGGGATAGCTTCTTTCCTAGAGCTATCACCACGCTTAACCACTCATCTTAAAACCAATCTGCACTGCATAAACGTGAAACCATTCCTTTTATGCAATACCTTCTGCAACACCTTCTTTTACGTGCAATAACTGTTTGACTGCTAACATTAAATGTACAATATTCATGCTCCATGTTTCAATATTTATTTACTCAGGTCATGCGCTCTTCACTTTAACTCCTAAAAATTGTTTATATAGTTATGTACAGCCGCTAAATTATCTTTTTTTTATTATATATATAGTAAATGTGTGTGTTAAATTCTATTTTTATTATTATATTATTATTATATATATTTTTTTTTACTTACTCTTGTGTACTTGCACTGATGCTGAAAACGGCACCATATTTAGTAGCTCCCCGAATTTCATTGTATCTGATATAATAACAATAAAGGCTATTCTCTCTATTCTCTATTCTCTACTATGACATTTTTCGTAAAATTATCGATGAAATACAAAAGAACATTTTTATCATTTTTCTTCACCTCAGTCATATATTTGAGCATTTTGCATGTTTTATGTTTTTTTAATTTTTTTAATTATTTGACATTTTTGGACGACATGCTATACCATGACGTTTTGGTCAAATTTTGGACAAAATACTAACGTTTTTTTTTTAATACTTTTCTGTTTTCTTCACCTCAGTCATATATTTGAGCATTTTGCATGTTTTGAAGTTTTTTTCATTTTTTGACTTTTTTTTACATTTTTGGACGACATGACGTTTTGGTCAAATTAAAAAAAAATACCAATAACAAAATGTTTTTCACTTTCCTCTCTTTTTTCACCTCTGTCATTTAATTGAGCGTTTTGCATGTTTTTATGCATGTTTTCACGTTTTTTTTTTCTTTTTACTTATTGTTATTTTTTGGACGATATACTATACTAGACGTTTTTTTATATTTTTTGACATTTTGACATTTTTGGACGACATACTATACCATGACGTTTTGGTCAAGTTTTGGACGAAATGCAAAAAAATAAAAAAATGGTCTTCTCTTCAGTCATATATTTGAGCATTTTGCATGTTTTTATGCATATTTTAATAATTTCTTTTAACTTTTGTTAATTTTTGGACGACGTAGTATACCTTAGTGTTTTGGAAAAATTTGGGACAAAATAATTATTTTTTTCACCTTTTTCTCTTTTCTTCACCTCATGTTTTTTATGTTTCATTTTTTTTTTCTGTTTTCTGATTTACTTTTTTGGATGACATACTGACATTTTTTTTTCCAAATTATGGATGACATGCTTTACTATGATGTATTCTTTTTTCACCTTCTATAAAATATTTGTGAGTTTCTGATGTTTTTATGCATCTTATGACATTTTTAAATGTTCTTCCTTTTTTCACATTTTTGGAGGACATTTTTGGTAGAATTTTGTGTTTTTTTTTGACATTTACTCACATATTTTACATGATTTCCCCCCTTACTCAACAGACCAAACCAACCATTTCTCCATTATGGGTCACATTGTCTCTCCATAATGTGAAAATGTATACTTACACCCTCAATCGTTCCTTTGTTCTCTTCACTGGCCCCATCACCACAAGATGGCGGCAGCTTCAAGTAAAAAAAACTATAACCCACATGACAACTTCTTTGCATCCTAGACGCAAAGCCAGTGACATCATCTGCGGAGAGACAGAGGGTGTGCGAAGGACAAATGTCTTGAAATGGATTACATCATTCTCAACTAATATGATAATACATCTCAGGCCATGAGTGTAGTGCCAAGAACGAGAGAGGCCATAATCCATTGGATAGCCACTTCAAATATGAACAAGAGGATAAAATGGAGGTGTGTGTGTGTGCGTGTGAGTGTGTGCCTTTTCACTGGAGTCGGGAGTGCACAAGTGAAGGTTATTTTACACATTATTCCTCAATGAGAGCAGGAGCCGAGAGGAGACGGTAATCACTTTTAGACTCTCAGATGAGGAAAGCTTTGTCTTGCACACTCCCTGTCTTTCTTCTGTCTTCTTTTCTTGTTCTGATGTTACATTGTCTTTGTTCTCCATTTGCTACACTCTTCACCCCTTTCTTCCTGTCATCTAGGGGAGAGGTGAGGTGGGATGAGACAAATGAAAGAGAGAGAGAAAGAGGTGGAGAAGAAGGGAGCTATAGACTGAGAAATTAAAAAAGGGAGAGCCAAAAAGATTTGCGCAGCGATTGAGACAAGAATCTGAAAAGCTGAAAAGATGGAGAAATGAAAAGAGGAGAAAATTAAATACATGTGGGAAAGGGAGAATAAGGGAACAGGGCAAGAAGGCGCAAGAAAAGCAGAGGAAAGAAGGAATGAGAAAGTTGAGGATCTACCGAATAGACTAGAACAAGGAGAGATGAGGGAACGATGGATGGCAAAAAGGAGACGGCGAGATGGGATGGTGAAAGGAAAGAGCAAGAGGAGGAAGGAAAGAATGGTTGCAGGAGAGATTTAAGAGGGAGTAAAGAAAAAGGGGATAGGGAAGACAGACAGAGACCTCTATAGGTGAGGTAATGGGGCCATAAAAGGAGAGCCAAGATAAGAGAGGCGACAGCATGAATACGAAAGACAAAATAAAGTTAGAGAAGAACGCGCGAACAAGAGGAGGAAAGACAAGAGGGGGAAACCAGTAGCAGCGGAGGAGGTATGAGCTCGGAGAGGAGGGCGAAAGAAGAAATGTGGAGGTGAATGGAAAAAAAATCGGAACAGGAGATGGGAGTGATGTACAAATTAAGACGCGGAGGCTGAGAGACGAGGTGAACGTGACAGGAAAGAAGTGAGAGAATAGAGGAGAGAGGAGCGGAGGGACACACTGAGCTGCAAAAACAATGAAAGGACCAGCGAGGAGGACACGCGAGAGAGGACAGCGTGTCCGAGAGATGTGAGGAGGACTGACAAAACGATTTAAGGACCGCGAACGAGATCGAAAAAAGATGAGAGAAAACGGGGGAGAGGTGAAGGGATGGAGGGGATCTGACAAGACAGGAGAGGTGAGCGGATGACTGGGAAGCTAAGGAAACGAGGAGAGGAGAGAAGGAGAGGAGGAGGGATGGGGATGACAGGGAGAAAAATTTAAATAGAGAGCAAAACCACAGATGCTCCACTGCCACACACACACAGGCACACACACAAACGCACACTCTCAGCTAACATGTTAAAGTCCCATCCCGATGAATACTTTGTATAAAAGATAATCAGATATATAAGATATAGAGATAGATATATCAATATAATCTCATAAAATGATCCATCCATCAACATCCGTCGTTGAACAAATAAATAAATACAAAAAAAAACATTTACAGCTGGTACTATGAAAGCAATGTCATTTTTTATTTTCTGTAATATGGTGGAAAAATAATCACATACAATTTGAAGAAGAAAAAAAAAAGAGATCAATCAAAAAATAATGAAACAAAAACAATATCTGGTTTGTTTTGTAATTTTTTTTTTCTTGAATAAAAGGGATAAACGAGTATACAAACCCAATATGAACATAATACACATGTGGACGATATATAGGGATTTAAAAAAAAAAAAAAAAGAACTGCAGTACGGAGAATGGCCTGTATACGTATATTCACACACACACACACACACACACACAGTGTGCCGCTCTGGATGTCACGGACACATCCGCTAAGCATGTTTCGTAAGTGCCACGTGGAGTTCTGATCATTGTCTCATTAGGCAGCCGCATGAGGGACGAGCGGAGCACTTGGTCTCCTTCCTCCTGTCCTAAGGCCACACAACGTCTCCTACCCCCCTTTGTTTACCAGCCGCCTGCGTCCCACTTGGGTTTGACTGATGTCCGGCTTTGAAAGCTGAGAGCAATGTTATTCGTTTAGAGGGGATGCTGATGCCCCCCTTGTTTATTCTCTGCCTACATTCAACGCAACACTTTTAATTCTTAAGTGCCTAAAAGAAATGACCCAATATATTGCGTATTCTTAGCAAAACTCTTCTTGTAGATGTGTTAAAAGTTTAAAACTGCACTTGAAAGCAATGCTGGAGATGCTCGTCCCACTTGGTACCAACATTTTGATATATTTGTTTTTTTTCAAACAATCTTCATATAAAAACATGCGGTCAGTTCCGGGTGCCGTTTCTTGTCCCTCCTTTACCAATTTGAGTTGTCGTGTCATGTCAATTTAATGACTGAATATTCATATGTAAATGAAATGTACATTTTGACATGCAGGTGTCCAGGAGGAACCATCCGTGGTACCAGCAGGTGATCTGTCAGATCTCTTCCACAAACATCAGTCAAACCCGACTTCTCTACGGCCCATTGGTCCCCACATTATTTAGAATAGTATGAAAACACATCAGGTTAACACGCTGCCAACACATGTACAACAACACACATGCATGTTCACAGGTGGATGCATACACAGCATGTGCAAGGTATGGAAACAAACTAGCAGCGCACACGCACACACCAACACACACACACTCTCTCTGCCGCTCTCCCACACACACACACACACACACACACACACACACACAGGCCCTCATGAGCACACAAGAACACGTAGAGCTGCTGCTGCTTTTTGTTCTTCTGCTCAGTTCATTTGCTTTTTAACTTTGACCAGTCTTTTGGCATTCACAGAAAAAAAACTACCCGACCAAATAAAAACGGGTAGCGAGCCACACGAGTCACTCTTGGCAAACGGCACAGCACAGCACAGCACGGATCAGAGCCGTTAGCTGCGGGTCTGGCCTGCTTCTACTCTGGGTTGGCCTAGTTCAGACTGAATTTGAGCTTTTTGTTGTGGCCTGGATGAGCGGTCATTTTAGCCACAGATGCACACGTCCTTTCACCGAGCTGATTAATCAGGGACCCCCCCCCCCCCCCCCCCCCCCTTATTTGATGCACACAGGATAAAACAAGATAGTGGATCTACCATTTTTAACACATGGATCTTGTCCACAGCCGTTTCTCTCACCGGGGATGCCACATCACAAAGTAATAGGTTTCAGAAAATCATGAAATAATCAACATGGAGGATGGATTTCATGAGCTCATGATGCCATATATTCACTAAGAAATGGCTTCTAAACTAATAAGCTGTGGAGGAAATTTTGGAAGAAAGCTGTCAGAGGTATGTTTGCAGTTATTTTTAAAACCGACTTCTGGAATCCGGTGGCGAGTCAGATCACACTGCAGTGAGTGTAAACACTTCATCATTCCTTTCCGAAACCACTTTTTTTCCCTTCATTACACCAAAACATTAAAACGTCAATTTTTCACTTTTGGCACCTGTAGCTCCTTTTACATATTCATATGCCCCCGCTGACAAAAGACCATAAATAGTTAAAGGCTTACGACTTGCTACCTGGATGACCTGGCCGCCTGTTTGTCAGCCACAGAGCCTCCACTGTCAAATGCACTTAATCTACACAAGGTCATAACGACATTGCAAGTCAGAGGCAAAGTACTGCACAGCTACAACTCTGTAAAAAGGTTGTAAAAGAGGTAATAGTATGCAGTACCAAGACTGTGATAACCATATAAATTTAAAAGGGTGCTCCATCTGCCATTCTTCTCTCCATAACTGCAGTCGCCGTTTTATATAGTGACCTTGAAGCGACAAGGTTCCAGCTGATATTCTAATCAGAAATAGTGCAGCTCTGGTTTCCTTTCTGAAAGTGTTTATTCAAAATAGGGGCAATAAATAACATTTTTTACTGCCCCTTAGCACAGGATTACCATAATATACCGTATCTGCGTAGGGTTGATAGTGGGGCTTATGAGTATAAAGACTCAATGATTATACTTCTGCAGGTGCCGAGATTGCTGGCTTCACCTTGCGGCCTCAGGTCTTTTGAAAAGCACCATATCAGCTGCTATATTTTTTTAACTGCTTAATAATGTATAATACAGTGAAGATGCAAGTGAGACGGGAGAGCGGGTGACTCTGTTCCATTCAGTGCTTCCCTTTTTCTGTCTGATGATGCAGATGTACCCTTAGGAAAAGGAAAAATGGAAAATGAAATCTTGAGTGTAAAGCAAAGGTTGAGGCTGAGGCTCTCATCAACAAATGATTGTCACCATAAGAGGGGAAGTTGTCAGATGGTTTGGACAAATGACTCTTGTGTTGTGCTCACCGCTCATTAAAAAACAACTGCTTCCCGCAAAGATTGTTTTTTTTTTGTTTTTACACGAACAATGGATCTACAAGGAAAGCAAAAAAAATGGATCAGTCAAAAATGAGCAAGAAAACTTCTCTACAAATCAAATACACGTCTGAAAAGCGGTGTCAGCACAATGCATTGATTTGTATACGTAAGGCTTTTTTTTTTCCTTTTTAGCACTTCTTACTTCATATACTTATATTTCAGCATGAAAATCTGCTGTAATGATAATAATAATGATCACATTATTCAATTTACAGTTGGTCAGACTTGCAAAGCCTTTAGTAAACTGCTCAGGTTGAGAAATGTCCTGTGATAAAAGCAAACAAAGCATCTATACTACAAGGAGTACAACCTTTTTTCGGAAAACATCTGGGTAATGGTACAGATTAGATTGACTCAAATAATGGGTGTGTTAACAACCTCCATCATTATAAATGATGATGACAAATAATTGTGTTAAGAGAGCAAAACAAACAAAAAAAAAAATAGAAGGAATATTTAAAACGTTGACCTTCATGAGTTAAAAGCTGGTCACACAAACCAAAGCAGAAAAAAACATAAAGCAATTTCAGACGAACAATACCACCACAAGTTGCTGTTGCATGTTCCAGCAAACGTACACATAAATGTACAAAGCATGTACTGCATGTACCATAAGCGCTGGACAGGACCGTCCGTACCTTCGTTTTGATATGTTGAACTACACCCGAACCGTCTCATTGCTTCAGAAGTTGACAGCACAGCTCGGAGGGAGCAGCCGCTCGTTCTCCATCCGTCATTTTGAATGTCGTCGAATATAAAAAAAAAAAAAGGCACTCCGGCCAGAAGACCGGAATCAGAGGAAGAGTATCCCTCCAGAAAGAGACATCCACCCAAGAGAGATTTTCTTTTTCTCCTAGCTGGATATTCAACATTTTAGAAAAGAAATTCTTCAAAATGTCCAATTTAAGATCAATTTCAAGAACATACACTCGAAAAATACCATCCATCTCTCTCTTTTTTTTTTTTATAGAGGAACTCAAAACACTTCCAGTAACGACCACGTCGACACATACGGGTTTAAAAAGCGCTCGTCACCCAAAACTCTGAACCTTTGGTCCACAACTCCTTATAAAAATACTATAAAATGTAATGCCATCTTTTTTTTCCATACAGTCCGGTATAAATATGGAAAAAAAATCTATTCTACTGTGCAAGTGAGAGAAACAAATACTTTTTTGACATTTCTTGAGGACTGGGGAGGTATCGTTTTTGTACAAAATGCAGAAATTCATTGATCGAAAAAAAAAGAAGAAGAAGAAAATCACTCCTGCCACATTTTCTTTCACAAGTACTGTTACAGCACTGACCTGGAGGGAAGTGTGAAGTATATAAAATGCATCATGATGACGAAAACGAGAGATGCGGAGGAGAAGAAGTTCACGGAGATGCTTGCTACCACTCCTGATCTCTTTCGATGCGGCCTTGTTTAAAAAACCTTGTCGTCCGCAGCAACTCGTCGTACGCGTAAAAAAAAAATAAAATAAAAATGACACACGCCAATCAAAGTTTGTGTGTGTGTTGGCACATAAGCATTGGCACTCCGGTCGCTCACTGTACAACCTTTTCGGAAGCTTTGTCCCACTTACATCAAGGTAGATCTTGTAAAAGAAATGGCCACTGGGCAGGTTTAAGTGAGGAGAGAGAGAGGATATCACAAAGTGCCAGATAGAGTTAGAGTCCAAGCTGCCACGTTGCTGCAATAGAAAACAAATGAGTCTATTTAAAGAGTGTGTGTCTGTGTGTGTTAGTGAGCGTTTTCGCAATATGTGTGAGTCGGAAAATGCAAAAAAAAAAAGCAAAAAAAAAAAAGTGAGGTTTATGGGGAAGGTCAGTTGAAGTTCACTGCATCGCACTGTATAGGTTTGTACAAGGAGATAACTGAAAAACCAGCCGAATCTGATTTTTTGCACTTATTTACAGAGATGTTGTTGGAGGGAAATGTGGCGCAGGGCGATGATTTTTTTTCGTTTTCTTTTATGTTTTCCGCTCCTCTTCGAGCTCTCGGCTTTTCTCTTCTTCCTGTCCTGAAAGTGCTCCTTTTTTTTTTTTTTGTCTCTATTCTCTTGATTGTGGCACGCTGTTGCTTTTTTGTGGAAACACTGCACACTGCACACAACGGAAGGTCTGCGCAAATGTATGGTAATGTCACTTCGCCTGTGTTTTCTTTTATGTTTTCCGCTCCTCTTCGAGCTCTCGGCTTTTCTCTTCTTCCTGTCCTGAAAGTGCTCCTTTCTTTTTTTTTTTGTCTCTATTCTCTTGATTGTGGCACGCTGTTGCTTTTTTGTGGAAACACTGCACACTGCACACAACGGAAGGTCTGCGCAAATGTATGGTAATGTCACTTCGCCTGTGACGTATGTATTGCTGCTACCTATGGTATATGCCAGGTTGCTGATTGCTGTGTATTGTCGTGTGAGTTTGTTGGTTTGGAAAAGGAACCAGATTCCATGCACTGCAAGCCGTGGAAAGGGAGAACAGGTTTTTTCAACGTTTAGGTTCAGAAACATGGCCATTTTTTAAATGTTTTGAAGATTCAAAGTTTCTTTATGTGTCATAAGTACTGCTGATGCAAAAAGCGAACCAAAATTGTGTGTGTGTGTGTGTATAACTGTTCTCACACATGAGTCTGCATCCGCTGTGTGTGTCTCTGGGAATAGTCAGAGGGTGGAGACGAGTACGAGAAACGAGTGGAGCTTCCATACTTCCCCAGCGCTGTTTCAGGACTTTGTTGTCCTGGCCCTGGTCCCGGTCCAGGTCCCGGCCCTGGTCCTGGTCCTGGTCCTGGTCCTGGTCCTGGCCCGGTCCCTGGTCCTGTTGGATACATCTCATATGCTGGCCCCTCCTCTATGGGCGGAGCAAAGCCCATGCGATAGCTGGGGTACTGGGAGGGGTATCCGTAGTTGTCGTAGGCCAGCTGGGTTGTGCTGTCCAGCAGGCCGCAGTCTCCTGGGTAATCTCCAGGGGATGGCAGAGCTGGATTGGGAGGCGCCTGCTGGCTCTGCGCCACCCTGGTGAAGGTGTTGAATTGGGCGTAGGTGGAATGGGACATCCTGGAGGGCGGGCGCGGGTCGTAGCAGCCCGTCCGGGAGCCGGGCACTCCGCAAGGGGGCACCGACCCCCCGGGGACGGCCGAGGGTCCGCCGGACGTGGCGCCGGCCGGTCCGCCGCTCGGGTTCGGGCAACGAAACTCCCCCTGGTAATGGATGGCACGGGACTGGGGGCGCGCCTCATCGTGCGTGGTGGCCCGGACGTTGTAGTAGCCGTTGGTTGGATCCTGTGAACAAGGAGAAGACTGTGAGCCTTTTAGCCTATTTAGTGTTTGGTATATAAGCAGCAGTAACATGGGGGCTTGTTTAACATTTATAATTATATATACGTTTTAAGTGTCAACAATAAGACAGAAAGCTCCACAGGACTACTGTAGTCATATTTTACAAACATAAAACAGGAACGAAGACGTGTCAATGTCTAAGAATGTACATGATGTTTAAAAGGCATGGATACAACTTTATTTCTTTTATAGGAGGTGATACCTAACTCTGGAACTATGAGGGCACAAATCACGCCAAGATGGTTTCAAGCAAATTTATAGAAGAGCCCAGCAGAAAAAAAAAGAAATAAATCAATTTGCCTGAAAGGCACCTTATTATGAAATAAGTGGCATGTTGATGAACGCAAAGCTTTTACCTCGAGCGCAAACACCGAACCTGAGGAGAAAATGGCGGAAACTGGCAAGCGTCGCGTAATGGTGATTATGCGCACCATGCAGGATACGAACACGCCGAGACAGCCGAGTGGGCGACTGAGTGGCTCTCACCTTGAGCTCGTACTCCTCCCGGGTGTCGCTCTCGCTCCGGACCTCCTGCTTCAGGTCCATGTCGTCTTTGAAAGGCTGAGTGGAGGGAGAGAGGGAAACAGAGGGCAGAAACTAAACCATCAAACAACGAAACAACACACACGGAAAGAGGGAGGGTGGGGGGTAAAAGGAAAGAAGAAAGGAAGAGAGGGAGGGGGGAGGAAAACAGAGTTTCAGGTTTGTCATCCCAAGTGATTTTTGGAAGACGCGTAGAAGAAGGAAAAAGACCGATTTTGGGCCGAGCTTTAAGTCGACGATTAGATTCTCCGGAACTTCCAGGGTTTTCCAAAAGGAACACAATGTAAAAGCCAGTGTGTGTGTTTGCGTGTACTTTATGAGCTGGCATTTTATCTGAACATGTTTGATTGCATGCACATTAATTTAAGGTCATATATGTGTGGGATTGTATATATATATAGTAAGAATCTACTTTTTGTGTGCGTACTATCAACTTTGTGCTCGCTGGCAGACCTTGTGCGTTTGTGTGTGTGTGTCTGCCTCTTCGGCCGGGTTGCCCTTTGCATCAGTGTATCTGTGCATTAAAGGCCGTTGACCCATATGTCTCCCCTTCACGCCCTCCGGTGACTCAGATGGGAATCTACTCACGGAGTACATGGCCTTGACCATCCGGGTTGCCGTGGAGACGTTGGCCGCCTCCTCCTCCAGGCTGTGGGTCTCTTTGTTCACCGTCTCCACCTTTATGTCTGGTTTACCCAGGGTGACACCCCGGCGACCTGGAACAGAAACATAACCTCCAGATATAATTTGGGTCAAAGATAAAATAAATGATTGATTTATTCAACAGTCAGGGTTAAAACATTTATTCTGCGTAAGGCTGCTTTTTGTCTGATCAGTCTGGTCCATTATTTGGCCTGTTTATCTTATTTTCTCGGCTTCGTTAATGGTGCATTGAATAATTTGCTCCGCTGGCAGCCACTACAAGCAGAGAGAGGTAACGGCATGAATTTTGAGGACTTCACTATCCGTCATGAACTCTGAAAACTGCACATTCCCTCTTGGGCCTGAAAATATTAGGGTTGAAAATGATATCATTAAATCGGACAATGCCCTTGAGCCTAAATTGTATTGCGATTGTAAAATTTTGGACTCAACCAACACCTACTAGTAATAGTTTTCATAAAAGACACAATGTTCAATGTACAAAAAAACGTAAGATGCCATAATCACATAATAATAATGATAATAATAATAATAACAACAATAATAATAATAATGATGATAATAATAATAATAATAATAATAATAATAATAATAATAATAATAATAATAATAATAATAATAATAATAATAATAATAATAATAATAATAATCACACAATTCACAGTGTAGTCTTATCAGGATTAAATATGCACATTTAAAAATTAAACATATATTATGTCTGCTGTGTTGCTGTGTTAAATGTGTCACTGTTCAGTTTCATTCATACATCCCTTACAGTTAATGTCTCTATTCTACTGCCAGAAACCTCCAAAATAAAGATTTAAATCTGTGCAGTCTTGAGCTGCGTCACAGATGAGAGACTGCTTATCTGGAGCCGCACCGATGTTTGTTTGAGTTTCTATTCCCAAACAATATCTTTTCCCACATTGGCGTTATCGGCTCTCAACCAGAAAAAACACTCTCATCCCCAGAAAATCCCTCTGGGGAATGTGCCAGTCACCTTCATTGTCTCTCCCAACTCTTTATTTTCTGTGGAGCAGCTCAAAATGAAACGACTTGGAGATAGGACATGTTCTGCAGCTCTATGGTTTGTGGACGTGTGGTTTGTGATGATAAATACTAAATGAATCGCCATAGCCTGTGGAAATAACATACAGGAATTCATCATTTAAATACTATTCACCTTTAAATGCTTGTTGCTTGTTTTCTGCTCTGGTATTATGCACTTTATCTACAGAATGAGCTGCATATTTAATTTCTGCACAATTCCATAACAGTAGAATGGAAACATATTGTGGGCGTTTGACTTATGATATGAATATTCATTAATCTCATTTGAATTGGATGACGTACGGCTGACATATGTTTCTTTCGAGGTGGAAAGGCAGAATGACAGACAGGCAAAAGTGGATGAAAGACAGACACACACAAACACACACAAAAACAGACATATCAGAGAAGCTCAGTGTGGACTCACTGCCTTTGCGTTGGCGGTAGAGGAAGAAGGCGAGTGCCAGTAGAAACATAAGCAACAGGATGGAGGAGCCCACGGTACCACCGGCGATAATCCCCACGGGAACAATATCTGAAACAAATACAAGCAGAGAAAGGGTCCAAGTTGAGGGACGGAAACCTGCGCGGATGTGGAGTCGTTAAAGCATAAATCCTGGCGTGCCCCGGCTTAATATTGAATCTCTTAGGACTGAGTGTGTTCATAAAGCGCGTCTGCAAGTCGGATAAGGGATAAACACAATGCTGGGATGCACATGGACAAATCAAAGCTCTCTCTCTCTCTCTCTCCATCCCTAAGATGTTCAGAGGCCTGTGAAATCTGACAGCTGAAAGAATGAGAGTCCCTTCAGATTGACAGAGCATGAAGAAATCATTTTTCGCAGTGTAATGTGACATAGAGCGAGCTCTGTAAATAAGACGCATCACAGTCCCGAATGGACTCACAACCCAGTCTGTGTTACAACACTGACGCTTCTTAATCTCGCTCAGGGGCCACTTCACTAAGTTGAGAGAGATACGAGCATTTCATCCGATGCCTTAAAGGTTCCCTTTAATACCCCGTAGAGTTTTCACTTGAAACGAATCACAGTTTTTCAAACATTTAGTAATTCACACTCAAATATCCCTAAAAGCCTGTCCTAAAATGTCCTAACAGCTTAATTAAATCGTTCCTTCATGAAAATGTGCTCAATTATGAATATTTCACGTTTTAATGTCTAAATTGATCAAATACACATGTACATGGTTTTCTTCTTCACTGCATTTTGCGACATCAATAAACCAAATCGTTAGTTTTTCTTTTTTTGTGCATGGCACCAAAATAAAAAGTTTCTCAAGGGTCATAAAAGTCATTCGTTAAAATGAGGTGCAGGTAGATGATTTATAAGTTATTTGTGATAAAAATGATCACAAATATCAGGTTTTTGTACCTTTCTCCTCCAGGGTGATGATCATGGTTCCGGGGCCGAAGGAGTTCCAGGCCGTGCAGTTGTACGGCGAGTGGAAGTCAGACTCCATGACGTTGTTGATGGTGAGTGTGGAGAGAACAGCCCCGCCCTGGGAGGGAGGTTTACTCTGCTCCACGGTGTACCTCTCCATCAGGGTGCCTTTCTCCTTCTCCCACACATTCTCCTTCCACGCCCACACCTGAAAAAACACACACGTTTAAAAAACTAAAGAAAAAAATATATAGAGTTTGAATCCGCTAAACGGAGGACGGGACTATCAAACACGCCTGAGTGAAGAGCAAAGGTTTTGGGGAATCTGTGCACAGGAACATCTGTAAATCTGTAAATCTGCTCCTGATAAACACAGAACCACGTTCAAGCTGAGAAGAGAGCTCAGCCTTAGTCTAATATGTCTAATTTGTTAGATATTTATCTAAATGGTGCTCTTTACTGCCAGAACCATCCAATTCCCTCCTCAGGGATCAATAATGCTTATCTCCCTTTATCTCATCTCCAATAGTGTTAACCACAATACACTAATACACACACGCACCGAAGAACACACAGACACACACACGCACACACACGCATACACACGCAGTGACAAGAAAACATTTCGGCCAATAGTTGAGCTTGTGTGAAAGGATAAGGAAAGCTGGACTGAGAGAAGGAGCAGGGAATATATTTTAGGCAAACAGCAGATAAGACACACACCATATTTCACAACGGCGATATCTCTGTGCAAAACAATAATCTGGTCTACCGGAAATAACTACAAGAGCCAGTTTTTCAGAGTCTGACAGAGAAAGGACATTATCTAACTTGAGCTATATTTATCAAATGATTATACAATTGAGTCGGAGAAAATAGATTTGAGTTTCTAGAAGGTCAGCATCCAGAAACCCACCCATGCTCACAATGTGGACCTCTGCCATGTATTGGATGAGGCCAATGACGGGAATAAAATTGTTGGTGAACAACTTTATGTCATCAGCATAGAAGTTTAAAGGAAAGGTTGTATCACCGAATGATGGACAATGTGATAAAGAGGACCAATGGATGGATGGATGGATGAATGGATTAGTTGGGAGATACCAGAATACATCTCGATGGTTTTCTGTGCAGACGTAATGTTCAACTGTGACCCGGGCCACTTTCTGTACTACTATATGTTAAAATATTATAATCAACCTGCAGTTTGGTCTTAGGCTCTTTGTTATAGGATAGATTCACAGAGTTTAGTTATACAGAGAAGAGGTGCAATGTCATCCATAATTGCTGCCACTGAGAGGTTAAAATGATTAACCATGTAGGATATTAAATATGGAGGATGCTGATATCAAATATACATAGACCCATAGGTTTAGCTAATGTTCCTTTTAACCTGGTTAAAAAAAATATGATAAGATAAAAGGAAAAAGGAGATCAAGACACAGCAGGGAGAATTCTTTTTTTTTGAAAGCCCCAAATCCGGTGTTTTTTTAATTCTACTCTGACAGTCTTGTTTAATGCCCCCCCCGTCTGCCTCTCACAATCCTCCTCTTTCTCACTTATTATCGCAATAATTTTGTCGCACCACCACCACCACTGTCTGGCTTTTGCTTTCTGTTTCTCAAGCTGTCGATGGCTCTTTTCAACACGGACACGCACAGAATCAGACTCCATATTTCATAAGTCCTTGTGTCTCTGCATTAAGCCGAGACTATAATGTCATATCACATTATACGCTCTGAGCTCTCTGCCGGTGCAGAAGGGGGCTGAAGCTCCCTAAAAGCTGAGATTTCTGTCATGTTGGCACTGCAAAATTGGATAATTGACGCTGAAAGGTACAGATTTTTACTCTCCCTCCATCTCTCGGCTGCTGCTCTCATTTCAATCTATCTCAACCCCACACGCTCTCTCACTCAGCCTTCAAACTCAAATGTCATTACTGAATTTATTTCCATTTTTCCACTTCTTTTTGTGATTCGGGAGCATTTTAGTGTTTTCCATCGCACACTACTTATTTGGTAACTTATACAGTGCACAGACTCTCTATATTAAACTGCAGTTTTATCAAGTATTGCACTCAGCGACTCCGGCGAGTGGCAGGAATGGAAAAACAGCAGCTCTGCAGTTATGGCACGTTCACCAAAGATATTCCATTACGTTTTGCAGGGAAGGCAATCTGCGTGAAAGCTTTCGTTTTAAACAAAAGGTGGTTACCACTCTGAAAGAGATCCCTGGATTGGAAAGGTTTTAGCTGGTAGGTCACACTAAAATCATGATGGTCTGGGGTCAATGGCTCTTTCGTGGTGACCATTGGTCAGTAACTCTTAATGTCAGTGGGGTTAAAGCCACCGTATGGGAAATATGGTGTGAGCCTACTGCTTTGCAAGTGACACTAATTGAATGCTATGCTGAAAATGATGAATGAATTAGCCAGCAATCACAAAGTCACACCCAGATTTTAGAGGAGCGCTCTAAAAACCCGCAGTGGCACATTTTACCCATGTATAGTATCATTAATTGATACATGAATAACATAAAATAAAAAAACGTATATACTCGCTACCCATCAGGATATTTACTGTCACAATAACATGTCATGTACGAAAACTAGTGACAATGAGCAAAAAAGTCAAAATGTTTAGTAAAATGAATACTGTAGACCCAAGCTAATTGTCGCGTGTGTAGCCGTGGATTCTGCAAAGCCGGTATGTTTTTATGTGTGTTGTGAAATATGGTGTCCACCAATTAACCCTTGACTCACCAATGAGCTGATGTATATTATATGCAGGAAATGGGATTTCTATTTGATTGTTATTTCCACCTCCACTTAATGTGCTTAAACTGTCCAAACATGAAACAGTTATAAATGTTTTTCTCTTCCAAAACAGCGATTACTATGATTTCTTCTCTCTTAAGTGCTTCGCCTCATTTCACATTTACATGTGTTAAAAAATAAAAGCTGTGTGAGTTCTCTTTCTTTTCAAACAGCAGATGTTTTTGGATGAGTCACAGTTCCCATCACTGACGAGGAACACATCGTTCTCACGTACCCGTGGCACAGTTGGAGAACAATACCACTTGTGCTGATTGTTTGGCATTTAACAGGCGGATGAAGAGATGAAGCCAAGCTGTGGGAAATATGGTTTAAAATCTCGCCTTCTGTGTCTGAGTTTCAGCCAGAAAAGTGTTTTTTTTTTACACGACATTATGATGTCAGAGTGAAGCTGACCTATGACCTTTTGATTATATAGCGTCCTCGGGCTCTTCTGGAAAGGCGCTATTTAACTCACCATCATCATCATCATCATCATCCTCCTCCTCCTCCTCCTCCTCCTCATCATCATCCTCATCCTCATCCTCCTCCTCATCATCATCAGTATTAGTATAAGTATCATATCGAGTGCGAAAAATGCATTGTTTTATCTAATAACACCTTTTTCCTAAAAATGGAACAAATATTTCTTTAGGATTCTGTTGGAGGTAGATGCGACCTGAGAAGGCTGCAGCAAATCACAATCCCCGGGGAGGAACTCACAATCTTATCAGGTGGAGGGGTGCTGGCGATGTAACACTTGATCTCCCCTCTCTCTCCTCTGACAGCGAACTGGGTCTGATCACTGGAGATGATGGGAGGGCCTGAGTGAGGGAGACAAACAGCACACGGTGAAATGTGAGTTATATAAAGCAGGTTCGGTGACTTTAATTACAAGGTGGGTGGTTTGATTCCTGCTCCCTCCAGTGTGCGGGTCTGTGGTTACAAAAGGGAAATGACACGACAGCCTCCTGTGGTTTGTGGACTCAGCTTCCAACAAAAAAAACAACAACTTTTTATTCGCTCTTTATACTTACTATAATATCTGATTTCCTCCTTTATTCCCTCAGTCATAATTACTTTGGCTGCAAACAGAAACTGGCAGCGATGACCTATGGGCTCCTCCAACAATACTGTCACTTGTATTGATGTTGCTCATTGTGCTGAGGTGAGGATATCGACAGGCCAAAATCTGACAAACTATAAATCAAAAATTGCATATACACTACAGTTAATCCCTGTTTATGTGCAGATATCCGGTATTTTGCACCATCCAGGAAATGTACTCAGCTTAAAAAAATGTTTTAACTTTCAAGTCCTGAGAAAGCATAAAAGTTTTTTTTTCCTTTTAATGAACTGTGTTAACATAGCGTCTGATTAGTGATGGTAGTCACTATGTCCTCCAGCTTTTCCGCACTTCGTCTTTTTTTAGGACGCGCCAAAGAGTGTCAGTGTCCTCCTTTTCTGGTTGTGCGCGGGCACTTTGTCAGCTGGACAAGATTTAAAGAGCATTTGAACTTCTCATCATTGTGTTCTCGGTGAATTATTTTTGATTTATTAAGCAATTGCAGGGTCTCTCAGGGAGAGAGCTTTGGCATAGTAATGGTGGCTTTCAGCCAGTTTTAAATGAGCTGCCGGGGGTTTGGGTTGGTCTTGGGCTGGAATGAATCAAGTCCAGGTCAACACAGAAGTCTTTATTTATTATTATCTGTGCATTTAAAGCATCAGAGAGATTGACTAACCCTGATTAACCCTAACCCTAACCGCTTATATTAAGTACTGACCCAATAAAATATAAATAGATTCACTTGTATCCCTTATTATGAATACAGTGGATAATTATGTCTGACTAACCCTAATTTCACATGTACAACCCCCCCAAAATGAGTGCCCATTTTAGGGTTTTACACATGAAACTTGGGTTAGGGTTTTGCTGAAAGGGAGCTGCTAGAGAGAGGGGAGTTGATCCTGGGGGGTTTTCAGGGACTCCGAAGGCGCTGGTCGTGGTCCCGTTTCCCTCCGACATTGGGAAGTGGGTGAAAGTGCAAGGAGCCCAAAAGTCTCTTCCAGTGGCAACCGCTTCCGAATGTCGGAGCGGAAAACAGGTCACCGCAGACCCAGACACGACGTAAGGGTTAATCACGGAAGAAGCTTTGCGTCGCTGCAGGTATCAGCGCAGTGATGAATGGCAGAGTGGGTGAATGACGACTGACCGTTGACAGTGAGCGTGACCTCGGTCTCTCCCACTCCAATCCGGGGGACGATGGCCTTGCAGACATATTGACCTGCGTCGGCCTGGCTCACCGACTTCAAATACAGCTGGTTGTTGTTGCTGAGCACCTGGACACATACATAGGAGGAAAGATAAACAGATGCATAGAGAGCAGCATCGTAGATTTGTGAGGTGGAGGGCAGAGTTAGACAGGAAGAGATGTTCATAAGAGAGAGGGAAGCAGATCCATATTTAATTCATCAAACATGTTGATTTACTCAGCCGGCTCCATTAGCTTTTTTTTCTTCTTTTTTCCTGGAGCTTTTCTGAACTTGTTAGACATGAATTAAAGATTTAACATATGAAGACGGAGTCCCCCCACTAACCGTCTGCTTTACAACTGAGCAAACATTTACGAAGCCTATAGGGCTGGGATTGTGGGTTTTCCGGAAGAGGTGGCTACAGACCATTTCTTTGCTAAATATTGAGGACACGTCTCATGGATGGAGACGAAAAGGTTGCAGATAAGTGACGGGGGTCAATTATCACTTTAGGGATTATGGCTCATCGGATGCGTTTTCTCAGGAAGTCAGATTAAATAACACAATATTTTTATTTATTTATTTTTTTAACTGACTCTGGGTCAGTTACTGAGTCTGGTGACTGTCTGGTAACAAATCCCCAGTCAGTGCCAATAATATTATGTGTTCTTGGATGAGGTGTTGCTCAATCATAGTGTGAATTAAATGTCCTATCACAGATATAATATTCCAATATTAAATGTGCTCGCAACTGCAGTGGCAAAACCACAACATCTACTCCACATTGGTTTAAGTTATATGGGATAATATATGACGTTTAAGAGGACTTAAATCAAAACATTAAACGTAAGGTTTAAGGTTATTTTTTACCATGCTGGAGCCCTTTTTGGTCCAGGTGAGGGTGAGAGGAGGGTTTCCGGACCACTTGCAGTTGAGAGTGACGTCAGAGTCCACGTCTACTGTAACTGGCCTGGGCTCCACCACCAGTATTGGTCCAACTGAACAGTAGAAGAATAAAAAAGCTGATCACCATATCATTTAAATAATAACATTCTTAATAAAATAAAAATAAAAGAAATACCACATTTCCAGACATTCGAGACAAAGACATTTTATTTCCTCTTTCTTGTTTTTATTCTATTCACCAAGCAACCACAAAAGAAAAACTACCATATTGCACTAAGAAATGTGAATTTACTAATTTTGTCTAGTTTTGAATTTATTGATTTTGTTTATTCAAATATTTTCAGGAACTTAAGATGAATGAATCATCAAACGCTGATTTTACTGTGATAATATATATTACAGGCTTACAGTGCACGTCCACCAGGATGCTGACGTTAGTGTTGCCCACAGCGTTGAACACCTGACACGACACTGGCTCAGTGAAGAAGGAATGATCTGCTGTGGTGACAAACACACTCTCCCTGGCGCCCTCCAGCAGCACGCCACCTTTAGCCCATCTGGCGAAGAACACACACACACACACACACCGACTTTTAGCATGTTGTTCAGCCTTACTAATCATATTTCCCAATATTAGGACATTTGTCAGTCTTCAGTCAAAACCTGAGGAGAAAAGAAATACATTTCACCTTTCATTTTCATTATCATTAGGGTCTCCTGCCAGATATTCACCAAACAATCTTATACGCTTATTGCATATCTGCCATTATAGATGGCATTTTAATGTACACTTAGTAGGTTTAGTGCCTGGCAGTGGTCCCGCACTAGGACCCCAACGCTGGAAACCTCAGCTAAAACCACCATGTTATAGTCCAGCGTTTTGCAGTAAAACTTCTGCACTATTGTCACTTTACATAAAACAGTGGTAACATACTGTAAATCGTGGTTAGATCCCGATATAATCTAATCTCTACCTGAAGCCCATGATGGGAGGATTGGCAGTGGCCTGGCAGGTGAAGGTGACTCTCTCTCCCTCCAGGACCGAGCGAGGCTCAATGGACAGGGTCACCGTGGGTGGATCTGCACAGGGAAGAGATTCATATTCAATGATCGACTAAAAATAAAGTGAATGATAGTGTGGGTGACCGATGATGCTCTTCGCCACTGCCAAAGCAACGACAGGATTGATTTCCCACGCAAGTAAGGCACACAAACAATACATTTCACAATAAAATCTGTGTGCCTGTCTCTGTACTCGCACCGGACATGATTCCCCATCCACTGTTACTGCACTTATTCTCCCAGCAATTACTAACTACTTTCGGTTGAATAAACACATCAATCTCCCTGATTGCATATTCAAAACCGCAGCCTGTCTGTGAGCAGCCTTTCCTGATTTCAGGGACGCGAGTTGAATCCTATTCAACACAAAGAGTTTCTTATTTTCAGGACGTTGAAGAAAAAAGCAGCTTTACTTGTGAATTATGGGCCTCAATACTGTTGCGAAAACAACTCAAGCAGCTAAATCAAACTTGGAGCCAGTCCAGGGTTGAGAGTGGTGTAAAACAGGGGCTGTAAATTCACGTAAACAGAATAAGTGTTATTTCGTTTTGCTGATTATTACTTGTGCTGCATCACTACATTTTCACAGAAAAGAAAAAAAAAAAAACATACGGTGGACGTTAAGGGTGATAGACGTTCGTTTGCCCAATGGCACGGCTGGGTTACTGGCCACGCAGGTGTAGTTGCTGCTGCTGTCGGTGTCGACCGGCGAGATGGGCAGGTAGCTCCTGGTCGTCACCCTCTTCCTGTCGGGCAGCACTTCCTGTTTGATGGGAAAAAAAGGAGGAGAGGGGACCAGATCGTCAAAGATCAAAGAAGCAGTGGCGAAGCATGGCGAAGAGAAAGGACAAAAAGGACACACAACAAAAAAGCATGGATGGGGGAATATCATAAGAGCAAAAGATGGAAGGCGGTTAGGAGCATGGAGAGAGTTATTAATGGAGAAAACAATGAATAAATAAAAAAATATAAATAAAAATAGCTATGTGGGGGTAGAAATCGAGAAAAAAAAATAAAGGTCTAAGAGGATAAGTGCAGAGGAGAATTTAAAGGAGACATTTTCTTCCATGTCTGTGGTCTTGTTTTTTTTATTCCCTTACAGAAGAAGCAATTACAAATCTCACAATCTCAGGCTTCGGGATGGACAATGTTCACAGATTCTGCGATTTAAATATTCAATTATGATTTTATTTCGAAAATATCCGATACAGAAAATAATCCTATCTATATCTATATGTCATTCAGCTGGATGGAGGAGCTGGGGGTGTTTTGCAGTGCAGCTGCAAAGTGAAATGTCAAGAAAGTGTGTTCAGTTTTCACTTTAGTGCAAATGCGTGGTCAGTAACATAAGTGCAGCATGTAATATGTATGAGCATGTGGGGGGGGGGGGCATGAAACTGGCTGCGAGACATGTAAAAACATCTGTGTGTGTGTGAGTCAGTGTTTGCTGCTGCATATGGAAGCAGAAGAGGCGCATATGCAAATGTGTGTGTATGTGTTTGCGTGTGTGTCTGCTTGAAGGCAAAATTGCATGTGTGTAGGAGAGTGTATGGAAGCGTGAGGAGTGTGAATGTGGGAGAAAAGGAGTGTGGAAAATACATCACTGTGATCACAGTGTCACTTATTGTTCTTGTCTGTCTGTCTGTGTGTGTGTGTGTGTGTGTGTGTGTGCATGCGGCACATCCAGGTTAATTAAACATGTCTTTGGATCTTTATGTTTCAAGTTCTTTCACAATCACTGAGTGGGGAAAGTCTCGTCTCTGCAAATCCACTTGTCCGTCTCTTCTCTTGAGAATGGAGTTTGACTGATGACCGTAATAAAAGGCTTATTGGACGGAGGGAGATTATATAATATGTCCGCGTGATGGCAATTGAACACAATGTGGGTGAAAAAAGAATGCCTCCACACATGGTTCGGCTGAATCATGTCGAGAGTGATCTGATTTGGATGATGATGTTTAAATAAAAGGACGACTGGTGAGAAGTCAATGTGCATTCACTTTAACACCACAAGTACATCCACATCAGTGGAAATGCTAAAACCTAAAAAAATAATAAATAAATAAATAATTCCCTGCAGGTACTTTCTTTCTAAACTTTTATTCAACTTCTGTAACTAATTTAGTTTAGTGACACTTTTTTTAATAATAATAATAATAATAATAATAATAATAATAATAATAATAATAATAATTATTATTATTATTATTATTTTTTTTTTGTATTTCTTTATCCAAATACGCAACTAAACAGATGGACTTAGTATCTGTACCAGTCTTCCGAGGCCCCCCATAAACCAAATGAGATGAAGCAGATCTCATTTTAATGTAATTAACTTAATGTGCTTTATTGTGTGTTTTATGTTGCATGACTCTTTCCCCCTTGTGCCCGTGTGTTTGCTATCATGTGGATGTGTGACTCACCGTGGAGTGGTAGGCTCCCTCCACAGGGACGCCGTCCTTGGTCCACTGGATGTGCGCCGCAGGCTTGGCCCCGCGGGTCACACAGGTCAGGTTGTGCGGTGTCCCGGCCATCAGCAGGAGCTCCGGAGACCCCTCCACCACCGGGTCCTCGGGGGGGACTGGAGGAGAGACACGCACTGTTACATGACGTATGCAAATGTACAATCAGATGTACATAGAAAACCTGTATATACACAATCAGTACAAACAAAACATATGTGGATATATACTGTATACAGTATATATATATATACACATACACATATGTTATGTTTGTGTGTATATATATATATATATATATATCTGCACATTATATATTTTTCTATCCTCCAAGTTAAACACACATACTGCTGCAGAGCTGTTTCTCATGCTGCATAATAATTTGGCCTATTAATATTATATTGTCAGAATACAGTTCCCGAGAGCCGACAGAAATAATCCACTCCCGTACACCTAAACCAAATCGTCTCCTTTCCAACACAATGTCAAACTCAAACTGCAAAGTACAACTTAAGTAACATTAGAAGAATGGCTCAACCGTGGTTGCCACCTAGAACTTGCAGCCGTATTTCACTTACTGAGTACGTTGAGTTTGGCTCTCCGGGAGCGCAGGGCGGCCTCTGTGGCCTGACACTCGTACAGGGAGTCATCAGAAAGCTCCGAGTGGGAGATCTCCAGGTTGTACTGGCCGATGTCATGGACCCGCAGCACACGATACCTGGGCCACGCTGCACAGACACACACAGTTTCAGTCCCGCTGTAATTCATGCATCACTCTCAACTTAATTCTGAAATGCAATTTAAAAATAGCACGCCACCTTGAAAACATGACCCCGTGTGTTTTTTTGAAATGATGGTTGGCATGAGGGAAGATGAGGAAGGCTACGCGCTGCTTTTACAGTCGTGAGTCATCGTTATACTGATGCCTTCACAAAAGACCTGAGTTGGAGGATAATAACTTTATTTTAGAAAAATGTGAGGGACTAGTTTCTGAAAAGAAGAAAAGTACATGTTGGCTTTTGGAATAAAACTTTTTTTCATTCGCATAAACTAATTCTATTTCCTAGGTGACACCGGTAAGGGAACATATTTCTTCTTGCTTCTGCTGCTATTTTAGGCAAATCCTGATATCTTTTGTGATAATGAGTGTCGGAACATTAGCTGCCAAAAAAAACTTCCCCTCCTGTCAGTTTGGACAGGAACATGAATATGAAAACAACATTTCATCAATTTCAGGGGGTAGTTTATCTAAATTAACAATCCACAGCACAGGGACTATTGTGGGGACTACAATGACGAATGGTCGTCCCTTTTAAAAAACGTCCCAAGTGTGTTGTCTGGATCATCTGGAGTGACAGGGACGCTACGTGTTGTTTCTCAGAGTCTTACATTCCTTAATGCTAAAGTGGCTGCAGCAGGAAAGCTCCGAGATCTATATCTCAGATCATCATAAACCGCCGCGGACAGACACCGAAGAAAGGTAAGGGAGGTGTGATGTCGTTTTCGTGAACGTGTGATTTTCTGGTATGGGGAAATTTAAAAAGGAACAGAGAAAAAACTATGAAATGATTCAACCTGACCAAACCGAAATAAAACGGCTAAATCTGACTCTCAATCAGAGACAGAGATCATCGAATGGTGAGTGACATTTCGAAGCTTTAGCCTCATTTTTTTGCAACATTTATTATGGAATTGAATCAAAATAAAAAAAACATTTTGCATTAGCCAGAGCATCACCAAAAGATTGTGCTAGTGGATCCTTTTAAAACAAAAAATCAACCCCAAGGAAAGTACACATAAAAGAGGTCAGGTCCGGCATCACAAACACAAGCTGCAGAGCTACAAGCAGCTCCGCTCCAATTACAACACCCACTTCTCTCTGTGGGTCTGAACCCTCGCCTCCCAGACAAAGACATAATGGAGCGTGACGTCCCACTAGGGGGCACTCATTGATCCTCAGTGCCCACTCCTGACATGACATCATGGATTCGGATGGCGAAGGCAGGCAATCAGGCTGGCAGGGGGGGGGGGGGGGGGGGGGGGGGGGGGGGGGGGCTCCAAAAG